>WAAB01024829.1:0-29902 GCA_013389865.1 Piaya cayana
CCGGCAAGCCTTCAGGCCTCTAAATATAAAATTAAGGGTCTGTATTTAGTATCTTATAAAAAGAGGCAGGTAAAGTACTGGAGTGATTTTCATATAGGGGAAGTAGCAGAATTTTGTGTTCTTTTATGCTGACCACCACACCTTTAGTGACCAGTATACCCAGAAGAAACTGCTGTGAAAAATACTACTTTGCATGTTCTCTGCTTGATTCAACACCCATGCCAACTCTGTGTTCCAAGTCCACCCTAATTTGAGAGCACTTGAGCAAATGCTTAGCTGATTAAAGAGCCTTAAATTCTTTGCCCTTCATTCATTGGTTTTGGTACTGGGTTTTCTTATAACAAAGAAGCTGTTGAGCTTGAGCGAAGAGAGTTGGGGCCCTATATGCTGGATGTTACAGTCACTCAGTCTCTTAGTTTCACAGATCTTAGGTGTTGGTGCTGCTGTTGCTGGTAAGGGGCTGATCATCAAGTTTGGAAAACAAAAACCTGTCCCTGCCTTGGAAAGAAATAGTATCCATTTCAAATATGTTTCACAAGGACGTAGTGATTAAGTTACACTAGGAAGCACAGGACAGTAAGTACATTTTAGTTTTTGGTTATATATGCACAGTCCACTGAGAACATAGAAGGAAATAATGAAATACTATATAGATTTTCTTTTCTACAACAGTTATTTGTGTACAACAGGTTACTGTAGCTCACAGTCCGCAGTTTGTGTCTTAGATTAAGATCTAGGGAAAAAATGTTCATTCCGTCCCTTTGCAGATTAGCATCGGTGAGCTCCCTCCTGTCTTCTGCCAGGAAATTGGTTACTGAGGGCACATGGAAAGACAAGCTGCACTTTTTGCTGGTTTATCTTGCTACAGCCTGAGCTGGTTAGCAGCTGTTATTATAGTCTGCCCAGCTTCAGCCCTGTGGTTGTGGCCTGGAGGGAGCTCTTGTGTGGTATAAAACAGCTCGTATGCATTTGAGCCTGCTCTGGGCTGTGAACAGTTCAAACATTTCAAGGGTTTTCATACATTTTTAGGTATATAACCACAGCAAGCTTTCACTGAACTGCATATTCTTAGAGGTATATGATCTGGGTAAATGAGGTACATTTTCATGAGAACAGCAAAAAGGGCATTTCAAAACAAAATTTTTCTCTGACAAATTTCAAATCTTACTCTAAAGTAGGGATACCAGATGCTTATAATGATCTAAATAATATGTAAAATACCTTGCTTTGATTTCAGAAGCAGCCAAAATAATCTAGCTGATATATCCTCACCGAGAGCAGCCTAGGGAATATATTCAACATGGAGAATTTAATCTCAAACAGTTAGTTTGGCAAATTTAAAAGGAATTGAAAATAGGTCATCCTAATAGGAAGTGTTGGGCAACCTAAATTGCAGGTTTGTCTACTATCACACATATAAAGTAACTTTTAAGTGTAAGATGATAAGTTATAAAAGTAGCTGCAGAAGGAATTTGTTGGTATGGTTTGTCAGAGTTGGTACTGGTTAAAATGTTTTAAGTATTTTTAATGTTGACATATATTTTTATTTGGAGCTCTGAATTTCAGTAACATGATTTCTNGGTCAGCAGGAGGACTTGCTGAAAAATTCTGTAAGGCTTTTCACTGAAATAGTAGTGGAGAAAATTATGTATTTTTTAATAAAGACACTTGAAGTATTTCTTTCTGTAAGAAGCAGAGGTTTTATAGAATGGTCAGGTTTAGAGTTAAGTTTTACTCTAAGATGCATAAGATGTGTTTTAGGTGGCTGCTGAATGGACATGAATTTTCAGCAAGGGTTCACCGATACAGGTGTGCTAAAAGATGAGAACAGCTATCAACAAGGATGCTGCTGCTGCAAGTCAAACGGAATAGGTATCCACATGGCTTCTCCTCTGTGTCTAACATGTATAAAAGGATGTCAGACTGACAGATGCATAGGTAGATGTTATACACTAGGAATGGAGCGAAGGGCAGGAAAGCTACTTTCCAAATAACAGCAATGTGTACTTCATTAGAAGATGTGTTGAAACTGAAAGCAGGATGACGAGTGAGGAGTAGTTACAGGAGCAATTGGGAAGGTGACTGTAATCTTCAACTTCAGAGTTAATCCTTCCTTGATAGTGAAATAGGATATGATGTTCTAACCTTTAAAAGTGGAAACGTGAAAGGATATCACCAGGAGTATGATCTAGAGTAAATGAGATACTGGCAAGATTATAAAGGGGTTATAAATTAGAGATTGAGGTTAAAAGTGCTCATTGCTGTAGGAGGATGGAGGAAGGAGCACAACTTTATTGAAACACTTGTTTCCAGACATATAAGATCTCTAATCTTATTTATCTTGATGTAATGTAATACATGCAATCACCATCTCCAGTTGTTTCAGTGGCACTGAACAACTCTGGGTTGTCCACTGAGATTAAAGGACGGTAGAAATAGTTCTGTTCCTGCTGCGAAAAATCTCACTGAGATTTTGATAGAATTTTGTGATGCTGAACAAGACTGCTGTGCCATATGGTCTGTTGCAGGAAGGCAGGTTCCATCACCATTCATAGAGTGATTTCCTAAGTTGGTCACAACAAATTTAAAAATAAATTCTGAAATCTGTGGTCTCCTTGTTTGGACTCCCTTAGAAAGTTTGTACCTCTTTTGTCTGATAGATGCATATTCTGGGCTTCTTTTTCAGTTCTTATTTCAGTGGTTAGATAATTACACTGCCAATTAAAGCAAAATAAGGTCTTCACATGCTTCCCCCAGTGCATGTAATCTTGAATTTTCAGGTACAGTTGTGTCATAGCTCCATGATTTAGTTGTCTAGTTTTACACTATAAGGAGATGTATAATTTAATAATACCTTTTTAAAAATAAGGTTTAAGTTAACCTGTGATTTGGAACTGTGTTTTAGTACCACCAATGTAATTGCTATCTAGATGATTTGCATTCATTCCAGGCAGACAGCCTAAGATTATGAAATTTCTGTATTGCCATTGCATTAGTTATTTCAAAAGTATCACTGAAACGATGATGCCACCATGCTTCAAAAGTATGGAGGTATTAATAAGCAGCAATTGCGAAAGATTGCTATTAGCTGCTCACAATGTAAATATTTCTTCATGATGCTGACATGTGAGTGCCTGTAAAAGATGAATGCTCCATTCTGCCTTTCAGCATGTACAGGTATATGTTTGCCAGGTATATCTGAAAAAAAAAACCCCAAACCCAAAACAGCTCACTTTCCCAGTGTTAGCAACAGTAACAGCCATTCAGTCTGTCATGCCACGTGCATATATTTGTGCTGTGGATTTAAAAAAGTCTTGTAGGTTTTTTCCTGTTGGTTTGGGTAAACTGAGCAATGCTTTCTTGAGAGCAGACAGAACAGCAGATAGCAGAGGAATGATCCTGCTCCCCTTCTAGTCAATAAGAATTTTGCCACAGAAATAGAGACTGCATAAGTTCTTCTGTGCAGAAGAAGTTAATTCCTGGTAAGTAGTTTCTTATCCTATAGTTAAGACAGCAGCTCATAAAGATGTACCTAGCAGCAGAATTTTTCAGTGCAGACTTTAATAATATGCAAGCCAGACATGCAAATTGTACATCTTTTGCAAATCTGCATGAGAGCATTTTAGGTTGTGAGCTCAGGCTTCTTATACCTCAGACATCTCTATTGTGAGCCTACTCTACACAAAGGCTAATTGTCCTGGACATAGTACAGTGCAAATACTACTGCTCTTTCCAATGTCCTAAACAGCGTGTTGAATGGTGGTTGAGCAGTTCTGCAGCACTGCACCATGGAATCATAAGAATCATCATAGATTTGCTTGGTTGGAAAATACCTTTGAGACCGGAGTCCAACTGTACCTGTCCACTACTAAACCATATCCTTAAACACTTCATCTACTCCTCTTTTAAATACCTCCAGGGATGGTGATTCAACCACCTCCCTCGGCAGCCTGTTCCAGTTTCCAATAACCCTTTTGGAGAATGATTTTTTTCTCATGTCTGAACTGAACCTCCCCTGGTGCAACCTGAGAGATGGTCTTGACACAGACAGAGATTCCACAGGGAAGAGAAGAAAGGAGATGGTCATGTAATTGAAGCCTAGATCATAAAGTACAGTCACCAGTGGGGTATAATTATGGTTGAATGTAATTATACACCCCCAACCTTACATACCTTAATTATAGCACCTCCTGACTTCCTTGGAGCTCACTCTGGTGTAGCTCTGATGAAACATACCATGGTTGTATCAGCTGTGACCCGCTTGTTACTTATCAGTTACTTGGTTAGTGCAAGCATCAGTGGTTTTTCCATATATTTCACTTATTTACCTAGTTAGTGAAGAAAATCGGCAGTGGACTTTGAAGAGAGTAAACCTGTTTCTGAGGGCTTTGTCTATCTTCTTTTTATGGGGAGTGAGAGCTATTTGTGAGCAATCAGAGTAGCAGCTAGGGAGCTGAGGAATCTTGGAAGCTTCTCAATGTGTCTGGAGCAGGCAGTACTGTTTTGGAAATTGTCCAGAGTGTGTGTTGGAGGAAAACACAGTGTCTAGCAGCAACACAACCTCCTGCCAGAGTCACGTGGCACGACACATCGCTCCAGCACTCTCCACCTGGATAATCTTCACCACTCTTACCACTACCTACTTTTATTTGGGGGAAACCCCCCCTTCTCAGGAACAAGCCATGATGAAATGTGTCTCACATGCACAAATGTCTCAAGGGTTCTTACTGGAAGGAAGATGTTCAACCAGTTAGATCTATGTTGTCATGGTGAAAGCAGAGAGGTGTTCCACCCACAGTGGTGTTTTGCCCTTAATGGAAGAACTTAGCCTAACCCTTACATTCAGATGAAGAATAACACCTAACAGCAGTAGGCAGGGAGGTAGACTATGACAAATGCATCCAGATGTCTCAAGACTATTAACAGCAAGTTCAGATTTCCATGTCTCTTAACAAAAATTCCTGCACTGAATAAGTAAGAGAAAATTACTTGTCATCTTAGAGGGTCCTGAAAATCTAGATGCAGGAGGAACAATGGTACAAAACATAGCTTAAAGCAACCGCCTCTAGTATTTAGCTAACAAAGTTGAAGACCAGATCTTACTGACGTTTAATGGCGGTGAGAGGTACAAAGGAGCTTTATTTCCTCTGCTCTGCAGTGACATGGCTGTGTGACAATGTTTAAGTAATAAGACTCCAGAGGGAACAAGCTGGGGGACATGTATGCAGTAGCAAGTAGGACTTGCACGAAAGACATCCTTAGGGATGTAGCTTCATTTCAGATGGCTCTACTTGCAGCTTGGTTTTCCTGCCCGACCTAGACCTGCCCATACACAGTCCACAGTTTGTGAAAGAATAGTATGAGATAAGCAGAAGTAATTAATAGTAGCATCATTTATTTAAGTACACTGTGTTTAGAAAATGTTGTAGTTCACTAGCAAACCAAGAAATGTACTACAAAATTTCACCTGTTGTCTTGCCCTAACTTTCTTCGGAGCATTCATCAGTTTCTTCTGAAAGTGGATCTCTTTCTGTTGAATAATCATAGACAAAACCTTTCAGGCTGCACCCAGCCAGATGTTAAAATCATAGAATCCTTAGGTTGGAAAAGACCTTTGAGATCAAGTCCAACCACACCTGTCCACTACTAAATCATATCCCTAAGCACTTTATCTACCCATCTTTTAAATACCTCCAGGGGTAATGATTCAATCACTTCCCTAGGCAGCCTGTGCCAGTGCTTGATAAACCTTTTTGTGAGGAAGTTTTTTCTTATGTCCAATCTGAACCTCTCCTGGTGCAGCTTGAGGCCGTTCCCTCTGATCCTGTCACTTGGGAGAAGAGAACAACACCCACCTCTCTACAAACACCTTTCTGGTAGTTGTAGAAGTGATAAGGTTCCTCTCAGGCTCCTCTAGGCTAAACAACCCCAGTTCCCTCAGCTACCTCTCATAACACTTGTTCTCAAGACTCCTCACCAGCTTCGTTCCCCTCCTCTGGACACACTCCAGCACCTCAATGTCTTTCTTGTAGTGAGTGTAGTAAAAGACTCAAAACCCAACACAGGATTCGAGTACAGCCTCCCCAGGGGAGTGCTGATGTGTGATAGCTACTCTGCTGGAGCCAGATGCTGCAAGACATGCAGTCATGTGCTAAGGGCAGTAGGGTGATTTGCAAATCTATAAAATCCCTTCCCGGACAAGGATATTCGTAAGGCAGTCTGAATATTATATATTTCTGATTTCAGCCCACAGTAGATTTCCTACAGGTAGATTATAAATATCAGGGAAAATTAATGGTATTACACAATATAAATGTGAACTTAAACACTTAAAAGTGGATCTCAATGGGAAAATGGGAGTTCCTTACTCTAGGAATATGGTAACACTGTGAGATGGCCATTAACCATCTGTACAGCTCTGTTTTTTCTCATCTTCATTGTTTGCCTTAGTTTTCCTGTAAATGCAAGTCATGCTAATAATCTAAATGATCCAGCAATGCGGTACGCCAGAGCTGGGCTAGGATGGATTATCATTATAATTATGATTTAACTTTACTGGAAAGCATGGATGTTCTTTCCCAATGTGACAAATACTGATGGGAATGCAGATCCAGCTCTGCAAACTCATTATATTCTTAACACACAAATTTCAAGCAAGCATTTCTACAACTAGGACACATTTTCTCCCCTCCACCCTGAGCACAGGGGCAGAATCACTTNGATGGCCATTAACCATCTGTACAGCTCTGTTTTTTCTCATCTTCATTGTTTGCCTTAGTTTTCCTGTAAATGCAAGTCATGCTAATAATCTAAATGATCCAGCAATGCGGTACGCCAGAGCTGGGCTAGGATGGATTATCATTATAATTATGATTTAATTTTACTGGAAAGCATGGATGTTCTTTCCCAATGTGACAAATACTGATGGGAATGCAGATCCAGCTCTGCAAACTCATTATATTCTTAACACACAAATTTCAAGCAAGCATTTCTACAACTAGGACACATTTTCTCCCCTCCACCCTGAGCACAGGGGCAGAATCACTTCCCTGGACCTACTGATCACACCATTTCTGATACAAGCCAGGATGCCATTGGCCTTCTTGGTCACCTGGGCACACTGCTGGCTCATGTTCGGTCGCTGTCAACCAAGACCCCCAGGTCCTCTGCCAAACAGCTTTCTAGCCAGACTTCTAAGTCTGTATCACTGCACAGGGTTGTTGTGCCCCAGGTGCGGGACCCGGCATTTGGCCTTGTTGAACCTCATGATGTTGGTCTCAGCCCAGTGGTCCAGCCTGTTCAGATCCCTTTGGAGCCTCCCTACCCTCCAGCAGATCAACATTTCCACCCAGCTTCTTGTAATCTGCAAACTTACTAAGGGTACATTCAAAGGTGACCAATGGTCACACCATTCCTCAGACACTGAAGTACCATTCCCAGGTGTTTTTTCTATCAAGCCTTTTTTGTGTCCCCCCGCTTTCTCATCTAGTTTAAAGCTCTAGTGATGGACCCCAATAGCTTCTGGTAAGTATCTTTCTGCTCCTTGGGGACAAGTATACACCATCCTTGGGCAGCAAATGTGGTGTTATACAGGCCAGCCCATAGTCAAAGAACCCAAAGATTTGCTCCTCACACCCGCTTCAGAGCCAGGCATTTATTTCTTTGCTCTTCCTATTCCTCCTCTCATCATTCCCTGTAACAGGAATGACAGAGGAGAACACTGCCTGTGCCCCCAATCGCCTCAGCATNAAGAATAATAATCCATGGGCCTGTGCAGAGCTGGAGGTTTTCTTTCCACATCTCTAACTGAGGCCCCAGGTAGGCTGCAGAAATCCCTATGGAATGGGTCCAGCCTGCCTATTAGGCCTTCTCTTCCCATCAGAAGGGAGTCCCCTATGATATTGACCATTGTCTTTGATTCTTAACAGAAGCTGTTCTGACAGATGGCTTAGGGTGTCTTAACCTAGGGAACATTTCTAGGATGTGGTACCCACCGTCTTCATTGAGGCTTGATTCCATTTTCAGAGCTTCATGTGTGTTGTGCAGGAGAACCTGGGAGGCTGAGACTGACACAGGGGAGACATGCCTGCTGTGCTGGGCAGGAACCTGCTGCATTCCCCTCCATCTCCTGAATTTCTCTCCTCAGCTGAATGAAGTGTAGATGGTGAGTCCTCTGTCATACAAGGCATGCCTGCCTGTTGGGCTGAGACAGGGAGCATAGGTGTTGTTCCAGTGGTCAGTCTCCCTCTCACACTCTCTGATGATCCTCAACCTGCTCATCTGTTAGAAGCTGTAATAATTATGTAAGCAGCCACCTCCCTGGTCACTGAACATGAGTTCTGTACGCAACCTGAATACAGGCTGGGTATCTGCGTTTTCAGCAAAGTGCAAAATCATGTATCAGAACCTTAACTTCCCTTCTGACTCCTCTGTAGGTAAAAGAGATGTTGCTGGGAAATGTGAGAGGCCATTGGTAGCTTCTGAAATGTTGCGGGAACTGATACTTACCACAGTGCACTAACGGATGCACTTGCTGCCTGAGTGAAAGATTCCCAGTGCACATGATGGCTAAGCGGCTCTTTTCTGATGAGCATCGCATTGTCTGATGGATTTCATGCAGACAGTTGCAGTGTAATAAGCACAACAGTGGTACTTCAGTTTCCCAGGATAGCTGCTGTACAGCATGTCTAAGGTTTCTTCATCTCTATTATCTCAAGATTTGTTACTGTAATGACTTCTTTCCCCTCCCCCTCCTCTGCAAACTTTATTGAGCCGTCACTGGGAGCTCCTCTTCATGTTAGTGTGCCCTTTCTCTTGACTCTGAATTAATTAAGGGTGAAACTGGAACAGTGACTCATAGCAAAGGAGGAGAGTTTTTTATTAGTAATAAGCAAAGGAGGCCACAGGAATTCACTGTTCCCCAGCTCCAACAATGCCTTCCTTTCTTGTGTCATTCACACATTGATCACGTTAACTGATGCCTCTTTAAACACTAATTGCTGTATCGATTGGATGGTCTCACTATCTGGGGGGCTTGGGGGAACCAATCTCCGAAAAGGTGAGAGTGTTAATTATATTAGTAATTACTTTAAAGCTTTTATCCTCCTTTTGCCAGTGTCCATTTCCATGGTAACAGGAGCAGGTACAGCAGTATTCAGCTGCACGGCTCAGAGCTCTTGGCTACGTCAGTGGTGGCTGGAATTGGAAGGATACTACACAGACTATGTGTACAAATTTCCAAGACTCCAGAGATTTATTTGCCACAGATCTAACTTAAAATATCAAAAAGATACCAACAAAAATTATATTCCCTCTTTGTTAGATGTATGGGCTGCTTAAAAGCTTTGATTTTTACCCTTAGGTGAGTTGGCAGGTCTCCTAAAGGCTGGGCTGCAGCCAGAGCCCTCAGGGGAATTTCTGTCTGACTCAGCAACTATTTTTTTCCTGCAGCCTCCTGGGCTGAGAACAACAGCTTTGCCACTTCCTGACTTCTGGGCCTTGTCTGCTAGGCACATTTTGAAAAACAAATTCCCACCAGCACTCCGAACGTGTCTGAAATTGTAAACAGACAGTGTTTGGAGTCGTTTATGACATTGACCTACAGTCAGCATTAAAATTACTTCAGCTACATCAGCTGCAGCAACTTCCTAGTTATTCAGGCTTTTAGCACGTTTACCCTGGTGTTTCCCCACGTGTTGTACATGTGAATCCTTCACATTTTCGTTATGAAGTTGCCAGGATTCCAGACTCTCGTGGCTGGTTATTCACGTGCAACACCAAGCGTGACATTTTTGTGCTCTGGAGTGAAAGCTCTGAGGTACATTTGGTACATAAGATCATAGGGTATCCTGTTTTCTGCCTGGGTAAGTTTCAGAGTTCAAAACAACCTTCAAGAAGAGCACTTTGATATGGAGAGTAAAATGTTAGGCTTTACAGACGGGTGCCTCCATAGTGCATTTCAAAAAAATGTAACAATGCAATAAGGATCGTAAGGATTTTGTCGTATCAAAAATTCCTTTCCTGTACTTCTGGAAATATTAACATCTAGAAGTATTTCTTTCTGTTATGAGCACTGCTACATTTAAAAATAAACTATTTGTTATCTAATATGTTTCTTTTTATTGAATTTAAATAAAGTCTATTCAGTTCTGCAATATATATTAAATTTCACTCAAGCATGTCTGCTATCTACAGTGAGATTATATCCTATTTATTTAAAAGAAATAAATGAGAATAAGCCATAAGTCAGAAAATAATACATGATGCTTTAGAATTTAAGGAGGAACAGGATTAACATAGATTTTTAGGATTGGGGGACTTTACATAGGTCAAAATGTAGGATCTTAAATATTTGCATTTGTTTCATTTATTTCCTTTTACTATTGGCATTGACTTTATGACATAAGATCCGTTTTCTAATTTTACCGATCTAAAACAAGTGGCAGCTAACATGTGGGCATGTTTTATCTTCCCTAATTTCAAGCAAAGAAAGATCGATTTAAGTTCATAGGGCTTTTTCATGCTGCGAGATACCTCACAACTTTATAATCTCTGTTGTCATCTGTCCAACAAAACCCTTAATGTACTTGATAAAATGCAATTGTGGGTCTGCCTTTTCTAGAAAATAAAATAAAAAGGAGGCTTGAAAGTTAGCAAACCCGGGGGCAGGAACAGGGTAAAGATAATAACATTGGTACAGCTGTGCTGTTATTTTACTGGCAAGTGACATGGTTACTAACCATAGCCAGTCCTGGTATTGAGAAGGGGCAAGACATACTCTCTTCTCAGGACGTTTATAGGAGAAAGTCCATCTGCTTTCTTCAGATCCTTTTACTTACTGAAACAAACCATGTTCTTGAGTATCAGAGTTCGATAAGGTGTTTACATGGAGACAATGGTATGAAGCTAAGGTATCTTGTGCTGTCCTCTTGTCCTCATTCAGCTTATTATTCTTTTACTAATGTCCTTACATCCAGGGCTGAAGGGCCATGGTGTTACTCCTGTGTTTCCTGTGTAGTTGCACATCAGATACAGAGTGATTTGTCGTGTGGGACGTGTCTGTCTGGCAAGTGTTTCAGCCCCGTAGGAGTTAGACTAAACCACGGGAGGTGTCTCACTCACTTGTCTCTGTCATAATGCATTAAAGAAGTCTTCTGGGAAGAGAAACATGGGAAAACTGAATCTTTATGCACCCCAAAAGCTGCAAAGACAAAAAGCTGCCTCTGCATCCGAGCAGACCAGCTGCAGAGCCTGATGTCCCACCTCCGAAAACTCGGTCTTCTCCACAGCTAGAAGACAACAGGCCAAATGACAGTGTATAATGCTATTTTATGTACTGGCAGAGAGACCGTTGTCCACATTTCTCTTACAAAGAAATTTAGCAGAACTCTTAGTACCTAGGATAAACCAGGGGTAACGTACTTACATATGTCTATGTAAAGAAATATCAGAGTGAAGGACATTTAACCTAATTGGGTTATACATGAACAACAGTGGTCTGAAGCTGAAAAACTGAACAAAAACCTGTTCTGAATATGCAATAACATATTCTGCTTTTCCTCACCTGCATTGTGTGGAGTGGGCAAACAACTGCGGTCTGGAGATGGGGAATCTAACACAAACCTGCAGTCTGCTGGGTCACAGAAATAGATGGCTGCTCTGGTTCACCTGGCACTTAAAATTTATATGCAAAGTATTTAATATTTTGACTGACTTAATTCCAGGTCTCTGTATTTGAAAGCAGAACTCTTAGGAAGCAGAAGTAGAGGAGAGTGAAGGAAAGAAAGTGGTAAAGCAAGAGGGAGAGGAGAGAGAATTGTGTGAAAAGTAAGTATGAATGTCCTTTAGCGAAGAGGAAAAGCCTGTGGGGTGGGAGAGCTGTTTCCATATATTGGCTCTAATGTTTAAGTTCACTTTGCAGAAACAAAGCAGTAAATGCTATTTCAACAGATCACTGATGAACGAGAACTGCTGCAGCTCATATCCCACTGAAATGTGTCTCCCATGTCTGGATTTGCCTTAATTTCTGCCTTCAGTAATAAGGCCCTGGAGCTGTACTGTGATGACGACAAAACCATTCACCTGGGCTACTTCTGCCCTTCAGTTTGTCCCCACATTGTTTTATTTATTCCCTTCATGCTTCCTTGGCTGTATGGCTTTTTGCACCTTTTAGAGGAAGCTGTGCAACCACCTGCTCTTATTGGCAGGCTAAATTGGCAAAGTATTTTGTTTCTCGTAGGCCCGAGGCTGGCTCACAGGGAAGAAAACAGCAAAACATGACCATATTGTGCCCTTCACCACCCCTGAGCAATGAAGCACAGCATCACAAGCTTTTGTAAGGCAGGTGGCATGCCAAAGTCCACAATGGGGCCATGCTGGCCTCAGGAGTTTTGAATGGCTAAAGAAAACATGTACAATCATTTTTTTGCCATTCTACTGGTAAGTTATTATTGTTATGTTTAGATGTCGTGAGCCTGCAGTTGTAGAAACTTATCTGGTTTATCAAGCTGAACTACCTTTTAGTTTGATTTATCTCTTGCCTCCCTGCTAGGTATAAGCAGCTTGTGGTTTGCCTCGGGCTTTCAGCAGCGAGGAGGAGGGCAGCTTTGCAGGCAGCCAGCAGTTGTGGGGCACTCACATCTTCTCTCAGGAGCTGAAGATGTGGCTGTTCCTGTCCCGTTGTGGACAGTTTCATGGTGCCGGTCACATCGCAGTGACCAGCAGCCAGCTCCGCTGGCAGGAAGGGTATTTGGGCTCCGCTGCTGCTGGAGCCCAAGCCCTGTGCCGGGTAACCAAACTGCTTCTCAGTCACATTTCCTGTGGCAGCTCAGCAGACACTGGCACATGACCAAGAAGAGTTCAACAACTTCGATAGGTTCCTCTCACACTACAGCACCGATTATTTGTATTACAATGCCTTACTGAACGCTGCACATACTAAATAAGGGAGGTTCTCTCTGCAGGGCTGCACACCATCCAAAGCTGGAGGGATTACAGCACTCCTGCTACATATGGTCCGTGGCAGACCGGGATACAGATTTCAGAGCTTCTAAATCCCGTATCAGTGATTTAATGAGATTATCCTTTCCCTGTGAAAATAAGATTGAGAGAGATTTTGATAACAGTGGGCCACACAGAACTGTGTTAAATTACCTGGATCAGAAAAATATTTATATTTTACATTGCATGTGTACTTACTAGGAAAAAACCCCACAGCTCTGATGGTCAAGTGTGAAAGTACCACCTTGGTCACTGTGCACTTAGGCTGGCCTCCGAATTTCTAATATAGACTCTTTTTGATGTTTACAACCTGTCTGCATGAAGGGTTCCTTTATGCACAAGCAGTACTGGATGAAGGTGGGCCAAAACAATCTGTTGTCCTAGAGAAATAAAGTCACAAACCTCACATTTAATATAGTACTTTGGCAAAGAAACCCAGAATCCAACAGAGACTTTAGCTCATCTCTCTCAAAAATCCAGCCACAAATTTTCCCCAGCTTCTCACACAGCAGGTTCTCCCCTATTCCTTCCCCTTCACCTCTTTTCTGGACAGGTCCATTTCTTTCTTACAGTATTGCCACTTGTATCCTCTGTATTTTTTAGAATCTGCTTAGAGCAGAGCAATAGCACAGCTCCTCAGAGTCCAGGTTCTTTCTGGTGTAACAGGGTAAATCAGAGTGCATGCATCTCCTTGAGAGGTGTGAGGGTGCTCCTAGGATCTGGCCTCCATCTGGCTCCTTCCCACACACTTCACTCAAACCACAGCCGTGCTTCAGTGTGGTGACAAAGCTATCGGTGTGAACAAGTGCCCAGGCTGCTCCCTCTTTGCCCCAGAATGCGGAGGGGGTGTGTGTGTTAGCACCAAACATCACTATACCCTCCTGGTGTGCGTGTTGAGGGAACATAACCTGTCATGTGAACACTGGGTGCTCTTTGTGGTATCAAAAGCAACTACTCCCATACAGCTGGACTTGCACTCAGCCTGTGGTGGAGACTAGGAAGCTTTGGTCACATCTTTCAGTACACAGTATGGAAGGAGCTTTGTTCATATGCCCCACCAGTGTCTCATTAAGAGTCCCCATCAGAGGCTTCACCTCAGCCCTAGACGCTGATTTCTGAGCACAGCAGGAGCTGCCTAGCCTGCACTGTATGGCCTCGAGGAGGGAGGGGAGAAAACTTGTCCTAGTTGTAGAAATGCTTGCTTGAAATTTGTGTGTTAAGAATATAAGCAGTGGAAAAACATGTTTGCAGACCTGGGTCTGTGTACCTGTCAGTATTTGTCACATTGGGAAAGAACATCCATGGTAATGATAATCCATCCTAGCTCAGCTCTGGGGTGCTGCATTGCTGGATTGTTTAGCTTATTAATGTGACTTTCATGTAGAGGAAAACTCAGACAATGAAGGTGAGGAAAAGGAGAGCTGTATGGATGGTTAATGGCCATGTCACAGTGTTACCATATTCCTAGAGCAAGTAACTCCCACTTTCACATTGAGATCCATTTTTTTTCACACCTCTGTCACTGCCTTTTGGCACACAACAAGAATAAATATTACTTATGTGCTATGCTGCAGCCCAAGGCTTAATCAGAGCGAAAGTGCTGACCTCACAGTCTGGACTGGGAGTGGGGAGAAAATGCCTGTTGCTTCCCTGTGAGCTGGAGAATCTGTCTGTGTGGCGGCACTGCGGCACTCCTGCTCCTGGCAGCTGGAACCCCACTGCCTGCTGTGTCCCAGGAACTCAAGCTAGGGTGTAAATCGCAGTGACTGTTCTCTTGGTCCTGGTATGGAGGCGAGAGGCTCTTCTTCCTGTTACCACACCCTGTGCATGGAGCCTGCCTGTGCCGGAGGATTGGAAATGTTTCTGTTTGTTTTCACAGGGTGTTTTAGCATGCAGGTTCTGCTACTGTAGCCAAGTCTTTGTGCCAAATATTGTGATACAGCATATAGACCTTTAAAGTCTTACTTCATTATGCTATTATAGAATTATTTGCATGGAGAGACTTTGATTCTGCATGACTGAATAGTCTGTTGGCATTAAATGTCTTTTCTTCTTTGCCAAAGCATTGTTATACATGGCATTAACCCCAAATCTTAAATTACCCTACATATTTGTCTGGCAATTGTGTTTTGGTCTAAACATGCCTTAATATCAGTCCTTTTCAGCATAGAAACACTGGGAAGAAAAGTCTTAGTTATTTTAAAGGTAAAAGAATTTTTAAATGGAAGTTTTTTAGAACTGAACACGTGCCAGGACCAAAGTTTAGTAGGAATTTCACAAAATGTTACCCTTAGCTATCAAATTAAAGTAATTAAAAATATGTTCCTGAAATTATCTAGCACATGGGTATACATTCAAGATTCACAATAAATTTGTACAAGAACAT
The DNA here is from genome assembly GCA_013389865.1 of Piaya cayana. Classification (NCBI taxonomy): domain Eukaryota; kingdom Metazoa; phylum Chordata; class Aves; order Cuculiformes; family Coccyzidae; genus Piaya; species Piaya cayana. The sequence goes on from WAAB01024829.1 coordinate 15,386, forward strand.
TTAGTAACTGATGTTAGCAAGAAACAGTGTATTAGTATTACAAATAGATAGAGAGCTGAAAATACACATTTACCAGTTTGACTTTGGAAAATTCACATCCTCCTGAGTGTTTTAGCAAAACATGCCTAACTGTTCCATTAACTCAAACAAATCTTATAGGTGCTTCCATTCCTGTATTAATTATATATGCAGACTACTCTGCTTGTCTGACTGGCTCTTTGCTTAGTCAATGATGACTTTTAGTGTGCTCTCTTCTATGAGGTCTTTTTCCCCTCAGAAGCAACAAAATACACTACTGAGATGTGTCATAGCTTGACTGTGGTTGAATAATCCCGAGTGTTTATCACTGTCTTGTGTTTAATTTCTAAGGACTCTGCAAAAGTCTTGTCATTTTTTCTTTGCAGCATCACGGTTGGAGGTAATGGTGGAAACGGTACCATCCCACTTAGCAGTTAATCAAGCAGAAAAATTGTTCAGAAACTACAATTATCAGTGAACAGAGAGAGAGAAGTAATAAAAATAATGGTGACCTGTCTGCTTTAGTGCTACAGTCCTTGATGAACTGATGCTTAAGAGAAGTAGTAAACAATTGATAAGAATATTTTAAGCCTCTGAATATTAGAATTTATTTGTAAGTGAGCTTTCAATATTTTAATGGAACTGAGTAATTGAGAAAAAGATTCTAGATTCTCTTTTAAATTCAGTGCTACAGAATAATAATGCTATTCTTTAAAGCATTTTCCACAAGTGAAACATGGAATGATTACTGTAAAGGCTTCAGATTTGGAACAGAACTGTATCTGTTTATTGTAATCTTAAAACCTGCTTTCCTGTGTCCTAAACAGTTCTTTTTAAATGACCTATGAAATCAGATTATTTGTAATTGCAAAAAAACCCACTTGTTCTGCTTTATTTCTTCTGATGATTGAAAAAGGGATTCCTGCTCTTATTATATTACCCAAGTTGCACTAGCATGCGTGCTGTAAACCTATACTTTAGCCAATATTAAAGATTAATCTCTGAATTTCTTCAGATAAAGCGTTTTTCAAATGGTGTATACATCCAGAAAAATATTTTACTGGAGCAAATAGTACTGTTTGGGTACAAACCACTACAAATAGAAAGGAATTAATTAATTACCTCCGCTTCTTTTGGCATATCATTTAGCACTCCTGACTTCTGAATGATTAGGCTGTATTTTACTCTAAACAAACATAATTATTCTTTCCTGTATTGTGCTTAGTTTTATTACACTAAAGTGCATTCTACTAGCCTAAAGAAAGTAACTCCTTTACAACGAAAACACCCATTTTCAGTAAGAAATCTAAGCAAGCCTATCTTTTACCAACTAGTAATGGGATTTAGAGATTCTTATTATTTATTGCATAAATTATTATTGCTATAATTCTTAATTTAATTTTGAGATCTAAGTCAGCAGAAGATTCCAGCCCTAAGAGATGCTGCTCAGAATCTCAGGACATGTTTTAAATCAGAAAATCCAGTACACCTTTTGTGAAAGAAAATCTTAAATGCTGGAAAACATAAGGTAAAATTATTTAAATCTCACATTTAAAATAAAAAGCAAAATTAATGACTGTGTAAGGCATACTGGTTTTCAGTATGAAGACTAATGTAATATGCAGTGAATTTATTTTGAAACTCAAAAAACCATTTTAAACTAAATTTTGGAAATTCCAAGTCTTCTGGTGACTTTGTGTCAGTCATAGAGTAGCTCAGCCTATCACCTTTCCCATATGAAGCTATTTGTGTTGGAGGAGAAGTTGTTTCTTAATGAGATCTAGCTGACGTTTTTAGAACTTTTTTGAGAACATTTTTAAGGAAGGAAATGCAGACTTACAAGAAAAGTTGATCTTTGACCTTTGTTGTAGTGTGTTTAGCGGAACTGGTAGCTTTTAAACTTCTGCCTTTGCCTCTTTTTCCCTGTGCTTTCCATCTGCTGCAGGGCAGTAGCTGTTTTCTATGCTCATTTGACACACGTAGAGCTTTCTTTTTCACTTTCTGTGAAATAACAGTCTGTTCTGTAAACAGAAGACTGACTTCAAACAACAATATCATTAGAAACACTATCTTTTTCTCAAGCTAGTTTTGTGTATTATAAATGTACAGATAGGAGGTGTGTCTTGTGTTTCTTTACAGTGGGACATCCCACCTGGAAAACAATGATTGTGTATTGTTGGAAAAAAAAAAGAAAGGGACAGGCTATATTTAAGCATGATTAGATCTAGCTCATTTATTCACTGCTGTGTATACTTTGTCCTTTTGTAGCTGAAATCTGAAATCTGGGCAAAAATATCTGAGTGTGGGAGAGGAAAACTGGAAAGGATTTCTATGTGTTACTTGTGAAACAGCACAATGAATTCATTTTAACTTAGGTTGTTGTTACGTAAGTTGCCACTGATGGAAATGTGTGAGACGAGTGTAGACTATTCGAGGGTGGTTTTTTTAACTGGAGTGTGACTTATCCACACTTTCCATGTTTTTATCAACGAGGTTTAACAAGTAGTGGTAGTATGTCACCACAGAGTATGCATAAAAGATAGATTTTACAATGCTGCCAGCTACATAGTGCTAGTAACCTTCTTCAAAAACATATTGTTCTACAAAACAAAAAAAAGCATAAAAATCAGCTTCAATATTGATGAAAATGTTCCTTAAAAGAAAAACCAAGGAAAAAACCTAAAAAAGAATATTTCCACACATTTTTGTTTAAAAAAAAACAGTTAATAAATGCCTTCATATATATAAAAAGTAATTTCTTTAAGTAATTAGACAGGAAATCTCACACAATCTAAACATTATTTTTTTATTTTTCAGTAGTCAAGTGAGGAGAAATGTAAAACCCATAAAAATGGCAAGTGTAAGTATTCACACATACTTACAAAATGTTTAGTGCTTAAGTTACTTAAAATGCTGCAAGTCATATAAAAAATAGTTGTGTGCAGTATAATTCATTTGGATGACTCAGCTTTGTCCTTTCAGCAAAACTAAATTATATTTAGCACCTGACTAATTCATTTCAGGCATTAGGGAACCACTAAAATATATCCCAGGTTAATTCTTTAAACTGAGCACTGGATTAACAGAGAATAATCTGAGTATATATTATTCATGACAAGCAAAATTATCATAATTATCATTACTTTGGGTGGGGTTTGTCTGCTGCACTCTGGCACTGGCACAGTTAACTTCTCCTGCACCTGTGATGAGAATTATCAAGTGGGATAAGTCAGCAGAGTCGTAGGATCTCCATTGTAATGTCCCTTTTTGTGAGCAAGAAATCCAGCCCACTTCAGACAAAGTATTCAGGAATATTACTTCCCCTAAACCAAATGGAATTAAATAGCAAAGTGCATTTGTTGGATCTAGGTTCTAGCCTTTTGTTCAAAAGTCTGTAATATATAGTCTGTCTTTTATATTCAAGTGGCTGTAAACAACCACAAGGCTCTGGCAGAGCAGAAAATGGGGAAGTACAGAAATCCCATTTAAATCTTTTGATAGAAGATCCAGACTTCATGTTACATCTGCATTTACTTAATTAATTAGTGTTAGAGATTTGCATAGGTCTGAGGTTTTTGGAGTGATGTGCTGGACTGAGGGCGTGTATTTAATTTCCTCTCCACCTCTTCTGTCCTCTCCTTACCCTTCCCTCCTCTCTACCCCATACATTACTCATCTCCCTCTTCTTTGTAGTCTTCTTTAGCCACAGACTTTATTAAGTCTCCCTTCTCGTACTTCTTTGTTTGCTTTTACCTCATTTTCCATTACAGCATCACTTCTGCTCTTCAGTAAACTCATAAGAGAAAGAAGTAAATTAATTTGCAGGGAGAGAGAGACTCGTTAATGAAAGGGTGGTGTGACTGTTGCCACTGTGGTAAGGAAGTGGACATGGCAGCTTTCTGTCCAGCATGGTGTTCACCCCAGTTGCATTTCCCTGTTTACCCTGCTGAAGGGTTTTGCAGAGTGCCTATATTTTCCCAGTCATATGTGACTATGCTAATTCTGAAAATTAATTCACCTCCTTTCATTTCCTTTTTTCAACTGCTTCTGTTTTTCCTGAGGCTTTGAGAAGACCACAGGATATCCTTCTGATCTACTTGGTAATACTTATCTTCACTTATCTCCTTCATCTCTTCACAGTTGTACATCACTTTCAGAGTACATACCAACTGCTCACATCCATCTCCTCTGTAGTCACCGACAGGTATTACTTCCTAAGTACTATTCCTCGTGTTTCTGAGTCAGCAGCTCTTCCCTATGGTGTAGCCTTCTTAATCAAATCTTTACTTGCATTTCTTTCCCAAAGAATCACTCACACAATTTTCAGAGTTCTGACCCTTTCTTTACAAGTGAACCAACATCTGCTTTTTCTTCTTCATTTCCAGAAGCCTCAATCCACAGGCAGTGTTACTGGTTTCTGCCAGTACTTTTATTTAGTTCACACATAAAAAAGTGAAGCAACTGTTGGGGCACTTGCATGTGATTTGGATGTGTTGGAAGTGTCCTCTTGTCCCACTCATTCCATCATGGTCTGCCTGGACTTAACTTTCCCCTTCCCAAGGCAACACTCTTCTTCACCTGGGACCAAAACACCTCTCCTTATCACTCTGTTTTCCACCCTTCAAAGACCAGTCCTTATACAAAGGTCAGATGAGCTATTTTGTTCAGCTCCAGGAACAAAGGAATGTCTTTCATATTCAGCAGTGGCTGAACACTCCCCTTTTTATTGCAGTCATATAGATAGGAGACAGGATGCAGCACTGCACTCCCGGTGATTTCCCTCTTCATGCAAACAGTGTAAGGAGGAATACATAGGACATCTCCCATACATGGTGGAATAGAAACAGTTTTAATCTCCTCCGAAAGATAGTCACGCATGACTGGGAAGGCATCAGTTTCAATGTTGGAATGTAAACGGCTGTAAAACTATCATTTTGGCATCTTAAATTCAGGGGTTTTTTTCCCTAAGAAAGTTTCCAGTGAAGCTCAGTTGTTCAATATTTTGGTAGCTAACAATGGCTTGTGCCTCTTCTCTAACTGGTATGGGGTGATGGCAGAGAGCTTTGACCTGTTTGCTGCAACACTGAGATTGCAGGACTTTTTCCTTCTAAGCTCAAGCAGTTGAGGGGGAGGTGGGGAAAGAGAAAATATGTGTGGTGGAGGAGAAGAAAGAATGTTTGACATTGAACATCTGAGAGCAAGTGAACTGTTATATTTGCTGAGGCATCATTATTTTTAAATAGCTTTTGAGACTTCTGGGTTCATCACTCTCTGGAATGTACAAATGAAAGCAACTGAAATGCGCAGTTAGAGAACTAGAGATCTGCAAGGTACAGCAGGTTGTTAGGAGCAGAGAAATTGAACATGCTCATAGCAACGCTGCAGGTCATACTCCCTGAACCAAGAACTGCCAAGTCTGCTGTCTTTTGCAGCTTTTCACATTAAGGGCATATTGACCAGGCAAAGCAAGGAGATTTGCTGGCTGATGTTTCTTTCTTAGGGTTGTCAGCCCAAGTAGTACATAAGGTGGGCAAATTGGATACCCATCCTGTAACCCTTGCCTGGATGAAGCCAACACTCAGGCTTTTGGTTAGACAGTCAGTCAAAGTGGTCCTGGCTTTGTGTGGTCCAATATGAGTCTTCTCCATAACAGTGTGTGCCAGCCTCAGAACCCTCACTGTGTGCCAGCATCAATACCATCTACAGGAAACTGATCTTGGAAAGTTTTTCCATGACAAGATACAGTCAGGCTTTTCCTAACATACAGATCATCATACAGATGAAAGCAGAATTGCTGATTATCTACTTTTTTTTTCTCCTGCAGTGGATTATGGTGTTTTACTTGGCATGGCAATAGAACAGCAGGGTAAGTGTCATCCTGATTTCAACAAGATCTAAGTTCCTTCCACATGGTGCTATATGAGGGCAGCATTTGTCACAAAGGTGCAACTGGTCCAAAAGTGCTCTCTGAAGCTCTGTCTGATTACTGTGGGGCAACGAGATGAAAAGAGCTTGCAGTGCTGCGCCTTAAGCCTGCAGAGTTGTAATAAGGAAGCAGAATTCAGGGACAACTAGGGAGTCTCTTACCTTCCTACGGCCTCCTGCATATTCTTAGCTTGGGGAGGGAGGGAAGGCAGTAAAACATTGTGTGTCTCATTTCATAAGCTTCGAATGGGTATACACGCTTTAAGTTATCTCAAAACCTGGCAAGTACTAAAATTGTATCACATGAAATGAAGTGTTTGACCATATGTGGATGTAGTGTGCTTTTCTGACTTAGTGTAAATAGGCCCTTGGTCACAGATACAGAGACACATGTATGACTATTTCTATTAGCAATCTCTGTGCAGGCAACAAGCTTACTTGCAGGAAAAATACCTCTGCATTTGAAAATGCTGGTTCTTAAATTTTAAATCTCTGTGGTAGCAGCATGCCTATTAAATTATCTAACTTTATGGGACATCACTCATTTCTTGCAGACTTATGTGCAATTCACACAGCTTTCATGTCTGTACATTTTTATTGACATTTTTGGCCCTAAAATTAAAGAATAATTAAATTTACATTATAGGTGTTTTAAACTACAAGGGTGAATGCTTATCACTTAAATATTTCTGCATATGTATGCCACATATATGATTTATATACATATATCTCTCATCAAATTTTAGGCTAAAGCCTAAACCTAGATTGACAGGTGCATCTATATCTATGTATCTCCATATGTGGCAAGGACACTGTCATTTAACACGTTAATGTCTTAAAAAGCAGTTTATGAATATTCACATCTTTGAGTATTTTTCTCTTAAAGGCCTCTTGGTATTACAGTGGCTTAATTCAATAGGGTTTCTGTTGAAAGTAAAGAAATAATTGAAAAACAGTGCAATAGTTGCTCTCATAAATCAGTAGTTTTCAGGTGGAGGTGGCTGCTATTCATAAAGAATTGTGCAGATCAGTAGGGTGGGGCTGCCAAAGATTGAAATTATTTTAAAATGTGTCCCTCATACTAGTATGCCAGCCTGTTCATTAACGACTCACTAGAAGGTGTTTAAGAGCTGTACCACCAAACCTACTCTGTATCAAAAAGATGCACATCTTTATTACCTTATTTTCTCCACTGATTACACTGTTAATTCAATATTCACTGCCCTTCTTGTACTATAATATGAACATCACCTTTCTAGATAGCATGCCTGACAAAAAGTGGCAATACAAATTATCCTGTATACATAGACTAGAAAAAAATTCTCTATAACTGTTCTACAAGAAACAGGCTCTGTATTTGAATTAACCACCCAAATACCATCTACGAATCTAATGATTCAAAAAGGAAATCTTCAGGGACAGTATCTTTCTGTCTGTTACATCCTGCTACACTTGGTGCTGGTATATATACACAAAAATGTTAAATAATTACAGCATCTATTAGAGCACATCCCTGAAGAGTTCTTCCTGGACCTCTTTTCCACTTGTCTTTTCAAAAAACACTTCCCAACACAATCCAAAGTAAATTTCCCCTGTGCTAACATACACCCATCACAACCAAACCTTGCCAGCACAGCAAATGCAAAATTGATGAATACTGATGCATTTAACATAATTTATGTCAGTGCCCAAGCTATTAATGTCCATGTTTCTTGTTCATCCACTTTTAAAAATATGATTTACTATACTAAGCATATTACATACTTTCATGAGACCTACGTGCACAAAACTAATTCACCACAACAAATTCACACAGATAATGTGATCAAGGACAAAACACAGCAAAGGATAGGAGATTTTTTTTTGTTTCATAAAGAAAACATTCTATTGCATGTTCCAGGTCCCCAGAGGGGACCTACAAGTCATGTTTAAAAAATAATCCTGGGAACTAAATTCTTAACTGGGGATAAAAAAATGTGGATCCAGTAGCAACATGGTTTTCTTTAAAGCTTACAGTTTTCTTGCTGATTCATCCCTGTGCATTCATGTTAGCAGCTTTTTCCTTTCCAGTTGTTTAACTGATTAAAATATTTCTGTAATACTAAGAACAATCATGTCCTACCTGTATGTAGTTTGGATTTTGCTGCTTGTCAGATCTGATTAATTGATGTCAGTCAAGTCCAAAATTTTTTTTTCTCCATTTCTAACCATTGGTCTAATTAAAGATGTCACCTCTTACAAAAATATTGTCTCACTTCTGTCACAAAGAATAATAGCCAGGGCATCATAACTACACTCTTCAAATGCTCAGAAGTGAGATAACTTTTTAATTTAAACATTTCTCTCCTACTTTTACAGCAAATTGAATGGGTATGGGAGGAAAAGGGAAATAATACAATAAATTTTGACCTCAGCTGGAGACACAACACTATATGAAGGTTGGAAAGCAGGGCCCTTAGGGCTTCATAACAGCAACTGTATTACATTGAACATTTCAGTATGATTTGATAGGTTTCTGTGCCTGCATTTGGATATAAGTGGATTTGTCTCACCAGCAGTAAACAACAAGGCTTTTTTTTTCTTGATGAAATCTTCTGTGTGAATTCAAAGGAAGGCTCTCTTGCCAAAGTTGTGTGTCTGTTTAATCTGAATGTACGCTGCCTAATCACAACACTTTGAAATATGTTCATGAAAATGTGTTGATGCTGTCACGATGCTCAGTTGTAAACTCTATGTTGCTAGTAGCACAGTTAATCAGAATCTATGCATTTTCATAAACTTAGTTAAACAAAGAAAAATATTTAAAAGATTTTATTTATAGAAATCATAATGAAGAGTAATTATAGCTCTAGATTAAAGTGCCCTTCTCAAAGTGGTTGTTAAAGCCACTTTCTCTTTTGAGAGATTTTGCTCATTTGCAGGCATAGAAATTAATTGGCACACAACTTTTTACCTTTGTGGCCTGCAAAGCCAATATTTCTGTACCGATGTAGCGTGTTAATCCTATCTGCCATATAAGGCTTGTATTAAAATATCCTTTTGATGGATGAAACCAGGAGAAGAAACCTGCAAATTAAAACATTAAAAGATATTACTTCAGTTTTATAATTTGCAGCTACTGTGCCTTAGAACTTTGGACAAATACAACTGAAAAAAATGCCTGGTTTAGATTTTGTAAGGCTACTCTGAATCCATTCTTCCCAATGGAAAATTAAAAATGCCCATAATAATTTTCAGTTGCACTAGTCATACAAGGTAAATCCTTTATATTTTGTTTGTTTGAAGGAGAAGAGATTGAATACTTTAAAAAAAGAGAACATTTCTTAGCAATAAAACTATGTTATTTGTATTTGTTGGGTGGGGAGAAGAAAGTGAAAAAATAAGAAAGAAAACTGAAGACTTCATAAAGAAGGCAGATGGGGATGTCAAACTAATTCTTGTTTAGCTACACTTAAAACTGGATTTTTTTATATGATGAAAAAAAAAAATCTACCACTGTTTTAACAGATTCTGAAAAAAAATCAGTTATTTTTCCCAAACTAGTCATCTTTTATCTTGAACTCTATTTGGGAGATGGAGGACAACTGAAAATACTCTCCTAAGTGTGTTCCATGATAGCTTTTCTATGAATAAAAGCCTATTTATTTAAAGTACAATCTATTAGTGTAACAGGCCTAGAGACAGCATAATTCATCTCACTGGACTGTCTGAATCTCCTTGCTTCAGAAAGGCTTAAGATGTTGTTCGAAATATGACAGTCCATAAGAAATTCAACCCTAAATATCATTGAGCCCACACGGATGCTAGGAATTAACATACTGTTAGTCTTTTTTGGTTTTTTTATGTGACTGAAGTAGTTCAGAGCAAACAGGTGACAAGAAAGAAGTAAGGAATTTATTAGGCATGCACATATACAGCAGTTGCTAAAAACTAGGGCATTTGTATTGTCAACATTAGCCCCTTTTAAGAGAAATAAGTGTTCAGAAAAGAGATAAGGAAGACATAAAATGTAAGCAATTAATCCTGCAGTTAGAGAAATCTGTTTTTATTTAATAATTATCACGCTGGGTATCATTATCATAAATGTGCCTATATAGAATAGTTCTGGAACGATATTTTTAACATTTACAGTGTCTATTTACCTATCACCTATTCACCAACTTGCTGGTCCAGAACACATTCTCATGGGTTTTCATCAGCTTAAAAACCCCAACATGATTTGTGGTGCATTAACAGGCATGGACTCAGCTTTCATTTAAAGCCGAGACCAAGTTTATTGTTACAAGCTCGTATTTATACCTTAGTGAAAATATCAACAACAGTCGTGCAAGTCCTTCATAAAAATTTCCACAGCAAGTTCTTCTTCCAAGCTCCTCATGACCACTGCTACTGTTTTCATGCCTTATTGTTTTTGCCACTGATGTTGATTCTTCTGGGGCCAGAGGCTCGCTGGTTATCAAAGCTCTCTGCACTCTTGCTCCAGAGGCCCAGCAACACTCGTGGTCATTTTTTGCTCAGCATCCCTTCTGACATAATTAATCTTAAACAAACTTGACACAGAAATTCTACTTTCCTACCAGTGGAGAGAGGAAGGAGCAATAATTTTCCTACAGGATGCAGCACTGATTACTCACCTTGGCAGAGCGACATTACTAGTATGAAGCTTCTACAGAACTACTATAGAGCTAGGATGACTGATTTCATAGAGAAAAGCTATTTGTACAGTATCCTTTTAGGATTGCTTTTTGGACACAAATGTTCTCACCAGCACGCATTGTTACCCTTTTTGGATCCAAGAACTTTACCAAAGGCAGTGCAAAACCATTGTTGGTGCATTGTGAAAATTCCAAGCAAACAGCTTATTTTAGGCAATTTCATAGTTGGCTCTTTCTGCCAACTTCACATTAAACTCTTTCCCTGCTATGTGGCCAGAAGCAGCTCTGCAGGAGCTTGCGAGCAACGTACTGACAGTTACAATTCACAGATGTTTGTGTCCTCGCGTGGCATGGCTGCATATTCATTCCTTTCCATTTGTTTTGACCACAGCAAGATTTACGTGGGGTCATCAGCTGTCAAAACAGACTCTTAGGCTAAGAGGCTGCAGGATAGCTTAAAGTCAGTGTTAAGGAGACTGTCCAGGAGCAAAGCAGTCCAAATCAGGGAAGAGTAAAGGTGCCTCAACATCACCTTTTTGTTTTTCCTCCTCCATCTGAAATGTGGTGCCAAGTGTTCCTCAGTCAGAATTCAGGAGCTCACCCATGGTAACCAAGGAAGAGAAATACAAAAACAAAAAGTCACAATAAAATGTTTAAAAATAACTCTAAAACATTCCTAACCATTTCTGGAACACAGCATATACAAAATGGGTTGTGGTGTTAAAAAGGTTTTCTGCATACTGGTACTTGCATATAGTCCAAAACACAGTCATGTTTATGTTCATCACTCTGTTTTAATTTTACTATTTGAAAAATAATGCAACCAAATACAGAGAAAACGACTTTGTGTGACATAACGAAATATTTAACTAGTGCAAATTTGGGATTGTATCAAAGTTAGACAGAACAGAGTGTGTTTCTTATCTTCTCTTTAAATTTAGCACTAAGGCATTATGCATTTAAGAATTCATAACAATATATTTCCAAGACTTAATTACCACTGAATTATGCCAGTTTTGTGTTGATTTCACCAGCATAAATGTGGCATAATTCAGTTATGAATCAGATCAATTCAGAAAATATTATAGTAAGACATTTTGAAAGGAAGATGTATAATTTTACATTATGAAGTATCTAAAATAAACTTTAATATATACTTCTTAAACAAAAAATTACTTACTGTGTCTTTATATCTTTCAGGCAGTTATTTTTTCTAGTAATTATTATTTAATATTTATATTGCAATGATGTCCAGAAGTCCCAAGTCAAATCAAGTTAAAATCCACCACTCAAGTCACTACCTGAGCATTTAATAAGCAGAAGCGCTCACCCTGGAGGCCTTTCAGTCCAGCTCTTGGAAAAGCAGAAACACATGAAATGTAATGAGCAACAGTAGTAAGACTATGGAAGAAGCTGCAACAAAACTCTGTTGGTCTTAAAACTTGTGTATCCTCTCTTCAGATCATTGAACTCTTGAAAGGGACAAACCTAAAGGTGGGTATTTCACCAGCTGTTCTTTTCATTTAGCTGGAGGTTGTTGCAGTATTTACTAGGGTTCCTGTTCAAATATAAACATAGATATTTCAATGAGAGGAGTTTGAGCTTGGTATCTGCTGTGAAATTGTGCATAAAGAATTTGTTTAAACTTTCAATGGGATCAATTGCATCAAACTACTTGAAAGGCTCATTATGTAAGTCTATATTTTGTACTTTGTGCACTTAATCTGTAATTATTTGGTAACTGGGATACCAACTCTGGGAATTAATGTTGCTGGGGACACTGTTGAAGCTGTAATCTAAATACTGTCTTGTTATTTATAGCAGTTTTAAATCCCTGGGATAACTCCTGGTATTTTCTTAGTTTGTATAGACAGTTGTATCTTGTCTATGTAAAGTGTCTTCAGAAGCCGTGAGTCTAGATAACTAGTTTCAGCAGACCTTGGCTAGGCTTTTATTTTTGATGGCTAAGATGGTGAAATAATACCTTAAATTGAAATGTTACAACTATAGTAGAATCACCATGAGAGCAACAGTTGCTATACATTTCTCACACCCACCTATTACCGTGTTGCATTGAGCAATTTGCAGTAAGCATCATCAATGTATATTTTTACATTTAAAAAGCTATGATAATTCGTCCATAAAAGAGGTGCCCTGAAGAGTTCATGAGGGACTGGATCAGGTATGGAGAGCCATTCATGTTAATTATGATAAAGATACATTACTGGGTATTAGACAGGAATGATCAATTGTTTGTGTGAGATAAAAAAAAAGTCAGTAATTTTATTATAGCACCAGTATAGTGCACTCAAGTGAGAATTCTGAATCTGTTGTCAGTGGGAGCGAAGTTCTCGTACTTGGCCTTAGTCCAAAGCTGACTCATTTGATAAGAAAATTGCTTATCTGAACAAGAAGAATAGAAATGATTTAATGTTTTGGGACATACATAAATAATTTTACTTTTAAAAAATTCTGATGGTTATATTTAATTTAGGTTAATTATTTAAATCTAGGCACAGGTGTGGTCTTCAAACAGGACTGTATGCTCTGTAAAGATGGAGAGAGGATTCATGGAATTCAAAGAATATGCGAATACTATTACTTTTGTAGAAATGCATGCTATTTTTCAGTGCCTGGATATAATGAACATACTGGATACATGAACATAGAATTCCCATACACAGACAAGAAGTTTTATGTAAACAACAGTATGGTCAAATACAGGGGGCTTTTATAAATGTCATAAACAGTATGTTCTCTTGCTAAAGACTAAACCTGCTTCATCTAAAGCCCCATAAGAAACTAGGCGAAGCAACTAAAGATCCTGAACTGGAAACATCAAGTGGAATTACTTTCAGGGACTGGTGAGGTTTTAAAGGACATTTCACATCTAGTTGTCTGCTAAAATCAGGGATAGGGACATACAATTTTCCATTGCTGCTCCATTGTTCATGTGAAATGGCATTTTTCAGGATTTTGACCAGTTTGCCATAAACAAATTATCATACTGAAACACTGCTGCCTTGCAGTCCCAGTAGAGAAGCTAGGTACCAAATGGGCAAGGAAACAAAAAACTACCCCTGTCCTTGGACACGTTCTCTGCAGAACTCAATGAAGGAGCATAAGGTGAGCAGCATGGACAAACCCACCCTGCTGTCAGCATTGTGCATGGTCGTGTGGCTGAGCAGAACTCTGGGCTCCAGGACTGCTAAAATGGCATATTGCATACGCAACGGGTTACCAAATACCTGCTTCAGACAACCAAGGAAATCAAACGGAAAAATGTTTCCATTAAAGTACTGTTGGGATCCAACAAACCCTAGTATGGAAGTTGTGTGTCCTACAGCAAACCTGCTGGCTGCTTCTCAGGTATGCTGGTACATGGCTGTGCCACAGCCAGCAGCTCCTGCAGTAGCATTGGATGCCCGGAATGCCACTGCATTCTGGAATTCCTGTGGAATGGCACGACTGCACATGGCATTATTTTAATTGTTGTTGTCTGCATCGACATTTAACATAACACCCAGACATTGCGTTGGGTGGAGGTTGTTGGTTTTTCCCCTAGACCTTTGTTTACCTGGACATCCAGGAGTGTGAGGCACAATGGCATGGTGGCTGCTGGGATGCCCATGAATGTAAGGCAGCAAACGCCTGGCAAGCGATGGGTTGTTTCGGCAATTCATATATAAAATGTGCCATTATTACAGTGGGAGCCTGAGCTGCTCACTTCCGAGGACACATTTGTCATCAGAGACCAAACGTGCCTGGGCACCTGATCTGCCCTTGAAGAATCATAGAATGGTTTGGGTTGGAAGGGGCCATAAAGCCCATCCAGTTCCAATCCCCCTGCCATGGGCAGGAACACCTCCCACTGGATCAGGGTGATCGAAGCCCCCTCCAACCTGGCCCAGAACACCTC
>WAAB01024841.1:0-34714 GCA_013389865.1 Piaya cayana
GCTCATCAGCTGCTTCTTCTTTAAGCTGCATTTTTATGCATTATTAATGTGTAGTAACTATGTGGTCACATTTTCCCTGGGGTTTCTGAATGTAGCTAACAACCTCTGCTGTGGAATACTGTCTTTACTTGAAGGAAGAGGCAGAATACACCTTTCAGCTGCCAGCTGTGGAGCCAGCAGAGGAGTGTATGAGAAATCAAGAACCCTTTCCCTTTCTCTAAGACCATATGGCAACCAAAATCTTCCAGTTCACTACAAAGAGCCATGAGACAAAGGAATTTAAATTGCCAGTTGGAGTAGACCAGAGTAGGGAATAATCAATGTACAGAGAAACCACCTGGAGAAGCTAAAAGGCTGAAGCTTCACTTGGTATTTCCCAACAGAGACTAATTTTATGCTATTGTAAATAGGTAAAGCAGGATTGCCTTGCTGGTAAACTGGGAACACTGCTGTCAGTAAACTGATGCTGGTGTAAGAAACATTTCTATTTCCCAGTTTAATGTGAAGTGAAATTCCCGATACCTGATGTAAGGGCTTGGACCAAATTTGCCACACCAGCTGGCGTGAGAGTGATTGGCTGCAGCATTTGCCTTTCAGGCATAATGGTTGTTAAGTATGTATAGCAAATCAAAAGCTTTCCAAAACTGCAGTGTTTAAAGCATCATCCTGGGATGTGTGAAACCTGACTTGAAGTTTCTTCTGCAAATCAACCTAAGTAGGGATTTTTAAAATGAATCTGCTAGCTGCCTTGTTTCCTTAGGCATCCATTAGTATATGAGAGTTGATGTCAGTTGATTCTAAACTGAGATAGAGAAATGCTTAGTAATCTGTGGAAGCTGTTCAGGGATGAGGCTGGTGTCAGCATCAGTGTGAAGAATAAGGATTTGCTGGTGTAGTGGCTAAGAAAAATTGCATTAAATTAGTGGGTGTGAACAGGTAAACCCGCAGTTATCAATTGCTGGTTTTTTACCTTCTTTGCTTCTCCCTACGGATACTTCAGATAAGTGTTGAAATAATTATTATTATTTAATCTGTGATCCTTTTCAGTAATTTGCAAATAAATGGTCGTGCTCCCAATCTGTGTAATCAGTGGGTAACGAGATTATTTTTAATGTAATATGAGGGTTGGTTTTAGTGGTGTGCAAGAATGCCACACTTCATGCATTCAATTAGCCTTATTATAAACATTAGTGAGATATTAAGGATTGTCTTAGGACAACTTGTTTGATAACAAGTGTATTCAGATAAAGTTTATTTTATTGGTAAGGATCCACAGAAGCCATCTCTCTAATGCAAGATTGAGTGGTCCTGTCCAGTTTCTTTTGTAGAAAGGAAGTTTCTTCTCATTGTCAACTGACAGACTAGAAGAAGCCTGTCTAGAAAGCTGCCTGGAGGAGAAGGACCTGGGAGTGTTGGTNAGGGGAGACCTCATTGCTCTCTACAACTACCTGAAAGGAGGTTGTGGAGAGGAGAGAGCTGGCCTCTTCTCCCAAGTGGCAGGGGACAGGACAAGAGGGAATGGCCTCAAACTCTGCCAGGGGAAATTTCGGCTAGACATCAGGAGGAAGTTTTTCACAGAAATGGTTATTGGGTATTGGAACAGTCTGCCCCGGGAGGTGGTTGGTTCACCTTCCCTGGAGGTGTTTGAGGCACAGGTGGATGAGGTCCTGAGGGACATGGTTTAGTGTTTGATAGGAATGGTTGGACTCGATGATCCTGTGGGTCTCTTCCAACCTGGTGATTCTATGATTCTATGACTATTCCCTTATCCTTTAGGGAAGTTTGGTTGCCAAAATATCACACAGCTTTTGATTTCTTTCAGCATCAGAGCACCAAGGTTACAGAGGAGGCAACTGATGTTGCAGTGTTGACATCTACATCATCTTCTCACACTAGTATTTCTAGATCTTGGAAAACTTAGAACGTGGTTGCCTGCTTTTTCTGTCCTTGCTGTAACTTGGTGCAAGCATTTCTTCTATCCTTATATTATTCCCATTGATTGTTTTTTTTATTATTCAGTCTAACTTTTTTTTTTTCTTTGAGAGAGAGGGAGGAAGAATACATTCATGTTCTTCACCTGGTATCACTCTGAGCCTGGCTGTTTGCTGTTAACCTGGGCACTGTTTTCTCCATGTCACCAGTCATGTGCAATGCTTTGAGCACTATAGCTGAAGAAGGTTTAGGTTTCAGCTCCATGATAGTGTATGTGATGAGTCTCTAGAATTAGACACTTTTCAACTTTAGGGAGAATACTTGTTGCAGGAAAGTATAATCTTTACTCAGGTGCTCCTTGGAACTTTTCCAGTGTGAGTACTTGGCTTGACATCAGAAGCAGCATGACATTGCTCTAGTGGTCTCACAAGTGATTTTTTTCCACAATAGTCCCCCTTCTTTCATAGGGACTTTGACTGGCTGTTTCTTACCTTGTGTGATGCACTGCCTCTTCTCACATGTGGTTGGTTTTGCCCAGGACATCAGGCAGAAGATATTTGTGTCCTTCAGCTTCTTTATAGCACATTAATCTTAAATTGCATTTGCACTTGGAAAGAATGAACTCTCTCCATGCTGTAGACACAAGAATCTGAGTAACTAAAGATTTTTTTTTGTCTTGCCCTAAACCTTTGCTGAAAGTTTTAATGTGGTTCTCCAAATTTGTGTATTTCCCTCTTTTATTTTTAATGTTTTGCAACTCTTCCTGGCATTAACTCATAGAGCTACTCTTCCAGGCATGTCCCTTCTCTCCCAGTTACTTCCTCATCTGCTTTTTCTGCCTCCTTTTTAAGTCTTCCCTCTTCCACCAGTTGCCAATGTGGTTAATAAATTTGTTTTAATTTATTGTTTGTTGTATTTTTGTACACATATTTACAGTGTTTTCTTGTGTGTTTTATAGGACTGTTGTCTCTGTCTTCTCTAAACAAGAATAATACTTAGCTCTGAGAACTATGCAACTCTTAATGGGTGTCTCCACTACAGAGATTGTTACCAACAGTACCTTCCTTCAGCAACACAAAATCAATTAGCAGTTACTATGAGGCATCTGCTGCACTACAGGGTGGGTTATTGCACTCTGCGTAGATGTTAGTCCTGTTTCTGCTAAAATACTGCAGATCATTTTTCTTCATTCAAAAAGTGGAGATTTCAAGGTGACTATACAGGTATATTTATACACAAACATTGTTTTTTCTATGCGCTTGTGTCCTTAGACACTGTTAAGTTTAGAAGCCAAACAGGTTTTTACTGTGCAGTCTTACACTGACTTATGCTGCATCCTGAAACTTGAGGGGTGCTTCTCTACAGAAGTGTTGCCTCTGTAACAAGGAGGGCATGATGTATAACAAATCGCCTATCACTTTCAGAGAACAGTCTCCATGCTTGCAAACTAGTGTAAGGAAAGGACTCTCTAGGACTCTTCTCAGTGCATAAAATCAAGTAATTATCTTAGCAGCAGCCTCAGCAGTTTGACCCCTCATAATCCTCTTGAATTGTCCCAGAGTCTTTGTCAGGAACTTGATGTTCATAGTGGGGATTTCTTCCTCAGCAGTCTTGGATCCTTTTAGGGTTATTTTTATGTTTCCAAACTGTTTGAACACCCTTGTTATTGATCCACAGGTTTAATTGTACAGTGACGGCTTTGTTATGTTACACCTTTACCCTATAGAGTATTGCCCATACAAGTTCTGCCTATTAGTCTATACCTGGGGAAGGACTACCTATCCCAGGTTGAATTTTGAGATATGTGTACAACCTGCTATGTCTTAAACAGGAGAAAAACTCCCTCTCAATCCCCCTTTCCATTCCACGTTGTTTCCTCTTTTCTTGGGAATGAACATTCACAAACACCATTTAATATAGTGTCTAAAACCAGTGTGTGGCTAAAGTCTGGAAAAGTGTTTTGGACTAAAATTAACACATGTGTGCTCAAGTTAGTTTCTTTTGCAGTGTAGAACAATCTTCTAGTTCTGATGTGTACATAGGTTTTACATGAGGATAGCTGTTGTGCAGCTCAGTGCCACTTCTTTTATAAAGAGAAAATAATGTTAAGTATTTCCAGGCCTGTCTTCTTCTGACAGATGAAATAGTCAGGATCATTGTTGATTTTAGATCGTCCTCAGATGCTTCTAATTTCTTCCTGATGCCTCTCAGGTTGTTCATATTCTGGTCCCATATATGTTTTTTCTTTTCTCTCAAGTGCCTGAGGAAGTCTTGGTGCTTACCCTAGATAGTTGCTTGTATACTGTACATTTAGTGAGTGTGAGAGCTTCTTCTCTGCATGAGCTACCTTGGTAGACCACCCACGCTGCAGGTCTTGTGGTTATTTGCAGTTGAAGGAAGAGCAAAGGTGATCCAGATCCTGAAAACACCCGTGTGGCTAGGCAGTCCCTGGTCTACCAAGTCCCTCACAGTCTTGAGCCAATCACTTCATCCCAACTTAACTCCGCTCCTTCCTATCAAGCAGGATAATAGACAATCTGTAACTTCAAAGGATGTTGTGGGCTTTAAAATATTAACTCAGATTATGGGGGTTGATTGCAGAACTTCCAGACCTCAAGGGTTTAACTATGTCTATCCTAGGACCTACACTGGTAGTAGTTTGCTGAGTGGTGCACAGAGACTTGTAATAAGCACCCTCAGGAATGTGCTGTCCTCAGATACTTTAATAGTGAAAATGGGTGGGCATACGTCAAAGGGGTGACTAAATTGAAATGAAAATGGGAGAAGGCTGTGATGTCTTGCATGCTGAAACAATCTGTGAGAAACTTCGTGGCTTTCAACTCACTGCTTTTCCCATTTTCCCTTGGTGAGTTAGAGCTATTTTTAAACTCGGTATCTTTTAAATAATGCATAAGTTAACAATAGAGACTTATAGTACTGGAAAAAACCCACAGATGAGCTTAAATAAACCAGAAAATCCTACCCAGACTGCTTCCAGGAGGTTTTCTGGGAGGAACAGAGCACATTTGTCTGTTCAGTTTCCAGGCATTTTTTTCAGATTTCTTTTTTTAGAGCAAAGTTCCTATCTTTGAGTGGAGATTTTGCATTTACGAAGTGTTTTCTGAATCAAAACAACTGAATAAATTCTGTGCTGAGAGAGGTACATCACTTTGCAGGCCATGCATTTTGACATGGCACAGCCAGATTGGACTGTGCTCACTACCTTAGCACCTCTGCATGACAGGTGTAGTAGTGTCAGAAAAACCCTTCTCTGAGAGTAGTATGCATGAATGGTTCAGCTGAGCTGTGCAACTGCAGCTAATGTTGTTTTTCCAAGCAGTGCCAGATCTGGGTCTGTGTTCTCCCCGGCTGTCCCATGCACAGGCAGCCAAGCCCCCACAGCTCATGTCTGCATGTGAGCCTCTAAGACCCGAAGCACTAAATGGCTGTCCCAGGAAAGATGGTTAGTGGGGGTGGTTACCTCCAAATAGCTTTTGCAGCCTATTTCCAGTAGCCATGCTCTGTCTCTGTAGCTGGCGCTTGTCCATGGAGAAGGATCTAGGAAACATGGTGGCTGGGAATATTGCCCCTGCCGGACCAATTTATCTGGCCCCGATTGCTCCAAGAAAAAAGAGGTTGCAGGGACTGAGCTGCTGGGCAAATTAATTATCCTGGCAGCTTGCAGTTTGTAACCTCTGTGGTCACGTGTACAGTGTAAGCCACAGAAGACTGTGCTTGCATGTGAACCATCTACCAAGCAGAAACTGCAGAACTGATTTAGGTTCTTCTTACATGTTAACCTCAAAAGTGTGGCTGGATCTGAGCTGGCGGACTGCAACCCTCTGCTCTGCTCAGCTTGGCAGGAACACGAGCAGTGAATTTAGAGATGGAGCAAGACTGTGAAATTAAGAACGTGCTGGGGATTTGGATCTGATGTGTTTTTTTGTGTCATCTACATCTAGTTCTGCTAATGAGACCTTTAACTGAAGAAAAGGGAGAATGTCTGTTTTCAGTAATCGATTGCCTTTATTTCTGAAAAAATAAACTGTAATGGTCTTAAAGGGGAAAAGAGAGAGAAGCCCAGAGTATTTATAAATCAAATATCAATCATATAATTTTATTCACTTTCACTTGTATCAAATGCTTTTACACCATCATGTAGACAGTAATAAATATTCATGTAAGTGGAAAGATAGCACTTTCTTTTTTTTTTTTTTTAATTACATTTGGAAATAATTTCCACTCTGAAAAACTACAGTTCTGTGCTGGTTTTCAGACACATTATTTAATACTTTGCAAGACATTTTGGGTGAAATGGTTAGATAATTGGAACTGTTCCAATGTAAGAATTCTCTTCTCCCTCTGTCTTTAGATTGGCAAGTGCCTGTAATAGATGTTTACTATTGATTTTCCTCAGAAGCATTACTAATGAATGCCTGTTATTAAGACATGAATGTGTTATAGGGTTTAAAGAAATAAAAATTCTATCAATATGCTGGGTATACTGTAACTGATGCAATAACTGATGCAAGACAAAAAAAAATCATCTACCTTGTCTCAACACAGAAAATGCTTTTAAGGATGGTATTTGTAATGCCTTTTCATGTCCCTGCATTGAATTTTTACAGGGTTTTGGGGTAGTTATTGGTAGTGGTGAAATTTTGTGATATCTGTTTAATTAACAAAAATTAAACATGAAGTGACGTGTGTAGTATATAGTAGTCATCCTGTAAAGGATATAGTACTCTGTACTATTGCAGTATTGCACATCCATTGACTATTTAGCTGTACGTACTAATGAATGTGCCTGGCACTTCCAACAGTCAGTGTAGACAGGTTTTGCCTTTTGGAGTCTTACAGGGTACACATCTTATCTTTCCTTATGTTGCAGGCCTGAGGACATAAAAGGTGATGCATGTTCCCTGCTATGCCTCTCATCCGGCATTGGCAGAGTACCGTGTTTTTAAATGCTCATGTGGTCTGCAGCTGTTTCCAGAACTTCTTCTTGCCCTCCCTCTCCCCGACCATTTTCTTCTTATGTTAGAGTCCTTCAGAGAGTTGCACTGTCCTTTACTCCACCTTCAATTTTGTCATTACAGATGAAGTGAGATGTAACAGTCTTCTGTCCTCCACCGTATGGCCTATACAGAGATGTGACACTCCTATTTGGCATTTCTAGGTTACCTCTCTTCAAGTGGAGCAATAAAGGCACCTCTAGGCTGTGTGTAATTTGTAAATTTATTCATTTTCTCAAAAGATGCTTTAGACCAAAGTCTAAGTTTATGCTGAGGAGAAATGCTTGCCCTTGTTCTTTAGTCTATGACTGCATGAAAGTCAGAAGAGCATGGATCCTTTCATGCTTGGAGAGGTTCTTTTTTTCTTTGAGAATGTTACCCAAAAAAGAAAACTGTCCCCAGTGTCTTTTGGAAGGCTTTCTACACTCTTTTCTCATTTTCCAGGCTCATACACCTTGCAGCCTCATGGCAGCAATGTCCATTTTCAGGAAGCTTCTTCCTCAGGGAATGGTAAATGGAACAAAACTACATATTTGAGCAGACAGTGCTGTGGATGATCGTATGCCCGTGGTTGAGCCTGTGCCCTAGCCAAGCTTATTCTGCTAGGAGAGACTCAATGTGGGACTTAACACCTACTGCTTCTGGCTTCTTCATTGGTGCTGACTTGTAATGACTTGGTGAGCTGGGGGATTTCTTTTATGTGTCCTTTCTGTGTATACGTAGACTGTCTTGTGTAGCCATTCCTTTGTGTTTATGGCACATGATTATAAAACCTATTCTAATTTAGATTAACTCCTACTGATAATTTATTTATTTTTAAATGGAAAGCATCCTGGTTCTTGAAGATCTTAGAGTTTCTGATCCACCCAAGAATCCTGTCCAGCAGTAGTCAGGTCATGGTAGAAATTTTCTTCCATCTGCAAGACAAATGTTTAGTAGTCTCAGTAATTTCTGTTGAAATTTTGTGTAACAGGTTTTTGGCATTTTGTGCACTGTAATATGAACTAATAAAGTAGGCTTGCCAGTGATATCCCATATTCTTATCAAAAGTAAAATAAATAATTCCTTTAAGGATAAGATGATTTCCTATTAGGAAAAAAAAGTGTATGTTTGCCAAAATCTTATCTTATTTATCAGCTTTTCTGGCAACTGAAAACAAAAAAGTTTAGGATTTTTTTTTGCAATAGTTTATTTTCTTTTTTTTCTTGAAGGGTGGGAAACATTAACAGAGGTAGAAGAAAAGCTCTAAAAAATCATTGAAAATATTGTAAAAGCTTTCAAAATCTTGGCCTAAAGAAACATAACGTAATTTAGAAGATTTATTGTTTTAACAAACAGGTGTACATTGGTACTTTTTATTATTTTGGTTGTATTATTTTTCTGTAAGCTTTCCCTTTTCTCCCTGGGCAAAACATTTTGTTCTGTGTTTTATTCATTATCTGGTGTGTTGCTGTTACCCTGTCATAGACTTTTTTTTCAGTCATAGTGTACGGTTCTTTCCTGAAAGCTCTGAAAAACTTGAATTCGAGACAAGAGTGTAATTCCGCTTTTAGAAATGATATTTTAGAAGTCTGGGATTGTAATTCATGATTTTTTTTTCCATGTCCTTTTATAAACACATATCAATAGTACTGCTAAAATATTTATTTGTATCCTCAGTACATTGCTGGAACTTAAGTGGCCAAGTAGCTAAGAATAATTGCTTATTTTGAGTTATTTTCCATTGCTTTACAACAAGTTGCTCATTCAGGAAAGATGGATAAGATTCTATTTTGTTGTGTTGGTCTTATTTAAGTATCTTTGAAGATTAAAAAAGAATTGCTTGGGGGAAGAAATGCATGTGGAAAAACTGTATACACTATTTCTTGTTAGACTAAGGGATCTGGTATTTGTGTGTTTAGTTACCACTAGTGAATGGAAGCTGTCCTTATAAAAGTGTAAACCATGTGTACTATTTATGGTCCATTTATGGCATGACAAAAATGGTAATGAAGTAGAATTTTCTGAGCTTTCACTATGTGGTACTTTCTGTGTTTTAAAATACACTGGGAAAAGAAAGGATTTCAAGGGTGCAAAATGATGATACTTAGAAATATGACCTGGACAGAACAATGTCAACGTACTGTGAACAAAAGCCTTTGAATACTTAGACTGTGCTTAGGTAGCAGAGATGGATAATGACAATTAAATAGCCTAGAAGGCTTCCTTTGGCATTGGAGCATACCTGGGTCAGGGTGACAATTGGAGGAGCTGGGAATGGGGTGACCCCTGGGATGCCTAATAAGTTTGCCCTCTGCTCCTATCTTTTGCAGTTTTAATCTGTTTGCAGTTCTACATTTCTTGACACCTTTCTGAGGTAGTGGTGCGATAGTGTAAATAGTACTGAGTTCTTTCACCATCAGTTCTATAGAGTGTAAGACTGAGGTTCTGCCTTGCTGCTTGTGGAAGCAGTTCCCATGCTCTACTGCACACCCAGTGCTTTTGAGTAGCAAATCTAAGTCTACATATTTTGAATAAGTGTCACCTTCCATTTAATTTTCTGTGAATGAAGCTAAAGCACGTACATTGTTTCAGGCATGCATACCCATCTATGCTTTACAGACCCATTCTTGTAATCTGAATTTAAGCTGGCATGAGTGATATCTCATCTCAGAGGACTTAGTTCGTTGAGGGGTTAAGTGCCCTTGGCTCCCACTCATTTAAGTGTGAATTGGGCACATCTACTTGTGCATGCTTAGATTATAAGGACTGAAGTATGAACTTTGTCTCAGAACAATATCATCATCCTCTGTATAAAGGAAATTTCTTTAGCAACCTGCAATAGCTAGAATAGCAATTCATCAGCTCCTGCTTTTTGATTACATCATTCAAAGTTGAAAATGTTTCCTTTCTTCACCTTGTCCTTAATGTGTACTTCCTGCTGATATTATATATTAATTCACAAATGCATTATTTAACTCTGAAAGCCATTTCAGGTTACCAACTGTCATAGAATATGAAAGGAGACTTGAGATAAGGGAGAACACACCTACTGTATTTTAAATTTCTTTAAATGAATGTTAATTTTACATTATGTGTAGATATGGTTTAAGACTTTGTAGAGAATTTGTCATTGCATTTCAAGAGTTTGCTAGTGTTCCTGATGTTAAATTGACTTTGATATGAGAATGCAAATAGTTGATACGAAATACAAACCCATATATATTTGGATAGTTTCTGTGTTACTTCTTGTGCTTTCCACAGTGGTAAACTGTAGTGTGTATTGTACAAAAACAAAATGGGCTTTGCAAATGGTGAAATTCTTTGTGAGAAATTTGGCTATACCCTGGAGACTGTGCACCTCAATCAGGAGAAATCTGGTTGTACTTGGAAAAGAGTTCTGCTCTGATAAATTTTGTGTCCATTATAATATTTCATAAGAAAAGGTAAGGCTAGTAGATTCCAATGATGATAGCTGCTTCTTGTAATGCAGAAATGGTAGCAGGTCTTTGCTTTACTATTGTAACACAAAATACTAAGCTGTATTACAAAGCACGAACTCTGTGTAAAGTGATGATACTGATGCTGGAAGAGCTGGAATTCACCTGTTCTGCAGTGAATCACCCATCCACTATTTGGTTTAACTGTATTTTCCCACAAAGTACGTTTCCATGAAGTGTTGGTGTATCACTAGAATTCCCTTCCACATTTTTATTCTCTTGTTTTGAATATTTTAACACTTACATATTTTTTGTCCAGAAATATCAATCTCAAATGTTTGATCAATAGTATGTTGTTTAAATATAAATAGATTGATTTTCAGAAGTGCTGTGGATGAATACCTTCTGCTTTGGTAATACACATAACCGAGACTGGACCGCTGGGCTGAGACCAATGGCATGAGGTTTAACAAGGCCAAGTGCCAGATCCTGCACTTGGGGCACAACAACCCTATGCAGAGCTACACACCAGAAGCCTGGCTGGAAAGCTGCCAGGAGGACAGGGACCTGGGAGTGTTGGTCGACAGCCGACTGAACATGAGCCAGCAGTGTGCCCAGGTGGCCAAGAAGGCCAATGGCATCTTGGCTTGTATCAGAAATGGTGTGACCAGCAGGTCCAGGGAGGTTATTCTCCCTCTGTACTCAGCACTGGTGAGACCGCTCCTCGAATCCTGTGTTCAGTTCTGGGTCCCTCACCATAAAAAGGATGTTGAGGCTCTGGAGCGAGTCCAGAGGAGAGCAACAAAGCTGGTGAAGGGGCTGGAGGACAGGCCTTCTGCGGAGCGGCTGAGAGAGCTGGGGTTGTTTAGAGGAGGCTGAGGGGAGACCTCATTGCTCTCTATAACTGCCTGACGGGAGGTTGTGGAGAGGAGGGTGATGGCCTCTTCTCCCAAGTGACATGGGACAGGGCAAGAAGGAATGGCCTCAAGCTCTGCCAGGGGAGGTTTAGGCTGAACATTACAAAAAAATTTTTCACAGAAAAGGTCATTGGGCACAGGAGCAGGCTGCTCAGGGAGGTGGTTGATTCATCTTCCCTGGAAGTGTTTAAGGCACGGGCGGATGAGGTCCTATGGGGCATGGTTTAGTGTTTGATAGGAATGGTTGGACTCGATGATCCAGTGGGTCTCTTCCAACCTGGTTATTCTATGATTCTATAAAGAATGCACAGCAGCTCAAACTATCTCATGTAGATACTTGAGATGAATGTCAGTTTGGGAACAAAGAGGAGAAAGAATTGATAGCACGTCCAGGAGACTTAAAGTGAGGCGTAACAAACCTCACTTTAAGTCTCCTGGATGTGCTATCAGTTTTTTTGGTAGAAAGAACTCAGGTCTCAGATATGTCAACATTTTTCAGTTAGGCTTGACTTTTTGCTTCCTTTGGGCCAATGAATCCATTGTGTGGCACAGTGGAGATGATGGAATTGATGCCAACCCAATAATAATCTTTAGAGCAATGATTGGAGTACATATCTTACTATAGATACTGTAATTGTCAAGCAAATCAGGGCTTTAAATGGGAGTGAACAGGGTTGTGCTGGTCTTTGGCTACCTGGAGGTGTATTTTTGAAAAAAGTATTTTGTTTGAATTATTACAATACTGATTAAAGTTTTGCTTCAGAAATGTTGGAGGAATTATTTTAGTGAAAAGCCATTTGTTGAAAATTCCTCAGTAGCTCTAAATAAATGTGTTTTCAGGGAATTTGAAGTATCTCAGACTTCTTGCTATCTGTTCTTATACTCTAATTCTCTAACTGTTGTAGAGAATAGTCATTTCCACCTACACACAATACTGTAAGCAAAAAAAAGGTAAATGGAAAATACATTTATTCCTATTAAAACATTCCTTAAACTTAGCTGCTTTCCTTTTGAATTATCTTTTCCGTAAGGATGTATGTATTTCTGATTATAGCATAAAGTATTTGAGGTTCTATCACCAAATGCTGATAGCTATACGCAGCAACAATTAACTTGTAGGGAAATAGGCTCCAATGCATATGTGTTTGTGATTTAAGGAAAGCTATATTTATTTTTCTAACTTTCAGTTTAATACTCATTTCCAAATATTAAGATAGGGTGCTGCAGATTTCAGTAATACTAGCAGTGTTTGGCAGATGTGCTGAAACTATTCCTGTGAAAAAAAAATTACAGAATTGACTAATTGCTAGTATTATTGCAAATATGCTTGTCTGTTTTTGTGAGAGGGAAGAAAGAGATCTGGGATATAAATATATAGCCCGTCATATTTATAACACCCCTAATTTAAAAATCATAAGCATCCTTGGAGGTTTGTTAGCTTTAATTTATAGTTTAGCTCAGTATTAAATTCTGTAATACTGTGTGGAGCTTTTGGAAGACTTTTTATTTTTCTGCCAGCCACCTTACCCTCCCTGATGATTGCTTGTCAAATGCATTGCACTGTAGAACTGGAATCTTAAATCCAGTTTTTATTATAAGTAACACATGACATGTTAGAAGGGTTATTTTTAGAAACATACATAATTTAAAGTACTGAACAAGACTCTAGAGACATGTAGTAGAGAGAATAATAAGGATATCCTTATGCATTTTTGTACTGGAGAGAATAGTTTTCAACATGTACTAGTCAGTGTGAGCTGTAGGTATAAACAGTAGTGCCATTTATCTAAATTAATGCTTGCAAAACCGCACCTGATTTTCCTTAAGAAGTGCTTGAGAGCTGTTGTGAGTGAGAGGTTCTTGAATCCTCTACTGAGGCGCTGCTTTGTATTCCCTGGGGTGGTTCTCCACCTCATTTTCAGGCACAGTGAGCAGAGGTACCTCAGTTATGAGGCTCATCTCCCAAGAGGTATATCCAGGAGGGTGAGCATGGGCTCATGGAGAGGATGGTCAGGGCAGGATACTGGCAGGCAGGTGATGCCTTCATGAGCAACTGCTTGCTTTCTCCACTGATGGTGCAGGGAGGGGTCCCATAAGGACCAGCCTCCCAGTTGGGTGTACTGTTTCCCCATGCCTCAACAGAGCAAATGAAGGGGTGATTTCCTTCCTCTTTAAAATGTCTTTCTATGTCTTCGCTCAGCTGCAGAGGTTCCCTTAGGACACCTGGTTAACTCAGGATGAGGACAAGTGAGGAGCTGGAGCAGTTCTCCTGTTAAAACAACATCAGCGCATCACTGTGATGCCAAGCAAAGATGACAGGAAATTTGAAAGTAGGTTTCTTGTATAAATGCCTGGTCAAATTCAAACTCATCATTCACAGAATGAAAATTTTAATTAGAAGCATCTCCACACTTGGATGCAGATCACAGCTAGAGCAATCGGTAAGACTGTGTCTCTGACCAATGGGATTGTTTTATAGATGCTGGGTGTGCTCCCAGCCACAGACCCTATCAACTGACTGCGTTTTGTATCTCAGTTCTGGATGAGTGAGTGGATCTGTGGGTGGGCAAAAGGAAAGGAATGCAAGAGGGGCGGTGGCACACAGAAGTGGTACTGAGCTCTCTATTCCCTTTACCTAGCAACAGTGGCAGTTTTGACTATCAGAGGCCTTGAGACGGAGTGCTGTGCAGAAACAGCCACTCAGTGTACCTCAGTCAAAGGCACTGAGAGGGATTATGTTATACTGTGTGCTCTTTCGTGCAGTTCTTTTGTTCTTTCAAGGTTTTCTACCACACTGCTTTATGGCATTTAAAAGGTTCTGCAGCTGTTCTGCATCTTTAGACATTCTTTCCTTCTTTTTTTTTTTTTCCTTTTATGAACAAAAATGGATGCCCATACTTATTGCTGGGTAAAAATACGACTGGACCCAAAGGATGAGGGTAAATGGAGTTTAAATCAGTTGAAGGCCAGTCGCAGGTGCTGTTCCCCAGGGCTCAGTGCTGTGTCCAGTACTGTTCAATATCTTTATCAATGATCAGGAAGAGGAGATTGAATCCACCCTTACTAAGTTCGTGGATGACACTAAGCTGAGAGGAAGTGTTGATCTGCATGAGGGTTGGGAGATTTTACAAAGGGATCTGAAGAGGCTGGACCGATGGGCTGAGGCCAGCAGGATGAGGTTCAACAAGGCCAAGTGCTGGGTCC
This sequence comes from Piaya cayana, assembly GCA_013389865.1. Classification (NCBI taxonomy): domain Eukaryota; kingdom Metazoa; phylum Chordata; class Aves; order Cuculiformes; family Coccyzidae; genus Piaya; species Piaya cayana. The sequence continues at coordinate 14,488 of WAAB01024841.1, forward strand.
TGCATTTGGAACACAACAGCCCCATGCAATCCTACAGGCTTGGGGAAGAGTGGCTGGAAAGCTGCCTGGCAGAGAAGGACTAAGTGGTGTTGGTTGATGGCTGGCTGGCTATGAGTCAGCAGGGTGCCCAGGTGGTCAAGAAGGTTTACAGCATCCTGGCCTGCATCAGAATTAGTGTGGCCAGCAGGACCAGGGAAATCATCCTTCCCCTGTACTGAGAACTGGTGAGGCTGCACCTTGAATACTGTTTGGTTTTGGGCCCCTCACTACAAGACCAGACATTGAGGCACTGGAGCGAGTCCAGAGGAAGGCAACAAAGCTGGTAAAGGGGCAGGAGAACAAGGCTTATGAGAGGCAGCTGAGGGAAATGGGATTATTTAGCCTGGAGAAAAGGAGACTAACGGGAGACCTTATCACTGTCTACAACTACGAGAAAGGAAGTTGTAGAGGGGTGGGTTTTGGGCTCTTCTCCCAAGTAACAAGTTATAGGACAAGAAGAAATGGCCTTAGGTTGTGCCCCGATATGTTCAGATTAGACATCAGGAGAACTTTCTTCACTGAAAGGGTCCTCAGTCACTGGAATGAGCTTCCCAGAGAGGTGGTTTAGTCAGCATACCTGGAGGTATTTAAAAGATAGGTAGACAAGTTGCTCAGGGATGAGATTTAGTAGTAGATAGGTACAGTTGGACTTCGTAATCTCAAAGGTCTTTTCCAACCAAACATGTCTATGATTCTAAGCATCTGGCTATGCAGCTGCTTTGTAAAAAAATAACTCTAAACAGACTTACCTTTTCATCTCAGTTATATTTAACTGCTTGGAGAGACATTAACTTGGAGCCCTTTTTGGAGGAAAGCAAGGCATATGCTGGAAAGGCATATTTTCTCACTTCTGCATCTGCTAAAGTTGTGTTCATACTTGAAACTTTTAACTTTTCCTGCAAGATGCAGTTCGCACCATTACTGTAATGCTTTGCTGCGCTGTGTTTGAAATGTAATTGTTCAATGCCAGTAGTTGCCCAATTGGAAAGAATACCATCCTTTGAGTCCTACAGAGCTGAGATGGCATGCACTGAGCCTGATGTAAAGAAAATATATCAGTTCTGGAACCTCACCCTGAAAGCAACTTCTGAATTAAGAGGTTAGTTTTTTGAAAAGTAGTAACTGGAGTTGGTGTGCTCAAGTGTGAAGATGATTTTTCATCCTGAAAATATTTCAGGATAAAAATAGACAAGATTAGTAGGTTGTAATAAACAAGGTACTTCTAAGAAATCTATTCTTATTTTCTAAATGGGTATATAATGTTCCTGTCTATAGGCTGAAAGACCAAAGGCTACAGGAAGGGATAAAATATTCATCGGTATTTGCATTATGATAAAAAGAAAATTTTTGGTTGAGAGAAATGGTGGCAAACAATATGGACATGGAAGGAGATGGTGATTCAGATTTAAGGCCTTATGTGAAGAATGCAATAACCTTGGGTATGCTTTCACCCTGCTAGTTTTTCATCCTGGCATATGTATCTTCTGAAATTTAAACCAGTGCTTAGGTGGCAGCATAAGAAAATGCAGGTGGATTTTTTTTTGAGCACGGCTGAATAAAATGTATCAAATTCTGAAAGTGCCTGTTGGTGCATTAGGTGCATTAGTAGGTACACAGGATAAAGTAATTTGCTTTGTTTTTTGAAGCAAGAGAGAGAGCATATATTCTACTATTTTCTAATAATAAGAATTCTCAGCTAGAATTTTCCAAAAAGACAATTCTGCAGATAAGGCAGTGGATTAGTTCTGATTTAAGAGACGATGGATATGAAAGAAGAAAATAAATGTGCAGAAAAAGCAAGAGAAGACAAATAAGCAAGTAGGGTGTATAGTGCATAGCGTATTGTTTACAGGTGCCTCCCAGGGATGTGGAATATATCCTATACAACATTATATGAATATATAGCATAAACAGGATCTTGGTGTATGTCTGTATAGGATATATATGCATGTAAGAAATGGATGGTAGCAACAGAGTATCAGTCAGATAATAACATCTACCAATGCGGTATGAGTGAACCATCTACAAAACTCAGAATTTAGTTCATAACTTTTTCTACCAATCAATGCACTGAGTTTATAATATGCATGACATTAGTAATGCCAGGGATTTAATCCTATTCCTTTTTTTATGACTTAAAACCCAACCATAGTTATGTCAACTAGCAGTGTAACTGGCCTTAATGGAGAGTTTGGTTGCCTTTGAGGAAGAGTGTGAAAACGGGGAATTCTGTATACAGAGAAGTGAAGCTACTGTTAAGGCAAGAGAGATGTGATACCTATGACAAGAAAAGGGGGAAATATTTGAAATCTGTGGGCATTTGCTGTAGGACTGCTAGTATGAGTTAAATCATGGTCTTATCCACGCAACGGCAAATGGAAAACTGTCAAAACTGTACTTTCAGAAATAGATCTTAAGTTACAGATGTAGAGCAGTCTCTGCAATGGATGAAGCTAGTAGGGTGCTGCTGGCCACTGTTGCTCTCAACAGCTATTGTAGGGTACATCATATGGATACAAACTGTGTATTTAATAGAAATTCTGTGTTGCTATGTAGAAAATAATTTGCATCCTATAAGGCCAAATATGTTTTCTCTCAGAGTGTCAAGAAATTACTCTGGATAGAAAGGTCATTTTAAGATGTCAAATAACTGTATTCATTTTACCTTACAGAGCAGTGACAGAGGTTAAATACAAAAGAAATGAAACCGCATCATGCAAATGTTTTGTTTGTCCTGGCACAGGCAATAGGAGATACTGTGAAAGAGCACATGGGATGGGCCACTTTCAGAGTCCATTCCATTCACCCTGCACAACATTCATGACTGGCTAATTAAAGATGCCAGGAGGCACAAGCCTGTGGATACCTGTTAGTGTCTCTTTATGAATGTGTTATCCATGACCTTGACCTCTTTCTGGGATACCTTCTGATGCTGTCTGCCTGTACAGCTTCATGTGACAATATGTTGCAGAGATTCACAAATTGTTGTGTGTATTACAGTCAGTAAGGGTTCTTGTGGGGTACGGCAACATAGTTACAAACAGGCTACTAAAAAAGCAGACAATTTATTAGTAAAGTGTAATAATGTACTTACAAACAGCAAGACAGTTTCAGTAATCATAACCATCAGGGAGAATAATGAAGCAGCCTTCATGTCCCTTTGTTGTAGCATGGTTAGACACAAAGCTTAGAAGGTGTCCCTGCGATGGCCACATAGGCCACGTTTTGTTGCCAAACCTTGCCACACGTTTCAGGGTTGTTTATACAGGTTGCATCCTACCATGTAGGTACCATTACCTGCTAGGAGGCAGGCTCAACTCCACCCTTAAGTTATATAATTACTGCTCCTATTGCTTGTGCACAAACCCTAATCGAAGGTCTTTCCCTTCTCCTAAGGGTTGTTATTTTGTTTTTCTTTGTCTTCCCCACTTGTCCTTTGGCTGCCTTTGGCTGTCATCCCTCTCACTGAAGGTCACTTACAACTGCAGGTTTCATAACTCGGATGATAAACACAGCTGAGCAAGCACTTCTTCTATACAGCTCTTCATTGTTCTCAACACAGTCTTTCTCTTGTGATACATCAGTTACTGGTCAGGCGTTTACTTGAACTTGCTACAATTCACCACTTTCTTGGGCACTTGCTTAAACTTAGAATACAATACACTGCTTTACCTCTATTGATCACGTAATTTTCCATCTCCAATACAGTGTGACATAGTGCTTTCCTTGAGCTGTTTTACATTGGTCTCATTTCTCGAAGTACTTCCTTATTTTACTGATGTAGAATTAGGTGAATAATAGTTTTGTATAGATTGTGTCTGTGGCCCACGCGATATTGTGAGCCCCCACCCTCACCCCATCCTCTCTTCTCCAAACTGAAGAGCATTTTGAGTTCAGAGAGGATGATTTACTGGTAGGTAACACACAGGGAGGCAAAGTAACCTGCTGGGTCGTCAGAACTGCCAGAACTGTCTGGCAAGCCAGACAATCTGACTTGGAACAGCATTAGTAAATGGATTTTTTTGTCTTTTGAAACTAGCTGTCTTCTTGCAGTTATATATACTAAATGAAGATTGATGATTACAAGTTTGCGGAACTATGATAATTCCTTGGACTGTGGGTAAGTGTTGTCTCAGAATTGGCTCCTGAGGATTTGGTGGTTAAGGGACTCTTGTCTTCCCACTGTTCATTCATTTTTAAGATGATCCATGAATTCTATTTCACGGAGCTTTGTGTCATTTGTCATTTGTGAATGTTCTGTGAGATTTTCCCGGTAATGCAGGCTGCTTCTTCAAGAGACTTGTCTTCTTGTCTCCCTTAACTGTGCATTTGGATTTGTTCGCATGGTTTAAGAGTAAAACCCAGGCTCACTCACAAATGCAGTGTTAGACCTTTGACTTCTGATCTGGACAATGTTCTGTGGNGCCACGTTTTGTTGCCAAACCTTGCCACACATTTCAGGGTTGTTTATACAGGTTGCATCCTACCATGTAGGTACCATTACCTGCTAGGAGGCAGGCTCAACTCCACCCTTAAGTTATATAATTACTGCTCCTATTGCTTGTGCACAAACCCTAATCGAAGGTCTTTCCCTTCTCCTAAGGGTTGTTATTTTGTTTTTCTTTGTCTTCCCCACTTGTCCTTTGGCTGCCTTTGGCTGTCATCCCTCTCACTGAAGGTCACTTACAACTGCAGGTTTCATAACTCGGATGATAAACACAGCTGAGCAAGCACTTCTTCTATACAGCTCTTCATTGTTCTCAACACAGTCTTTCTCTTGTGATACATCAGTTACTGGTCAGGCGTTTACTTGAACTTGCTACAATTCACCACTTTCTTGGGCACTTGCTTAAACTTAGAATACAATACACTGCTTTACCTCTATTGATCACGTAATTTTCCATCTCCAATACAGTGTGACATAGTGCTTTCCTTGAGCTGTTTTACATTGGTCTCATTTCTCGAAGTACTTCCTTATTTTACTGATGTAGAATTAGGTGAATAATAGTTTTGTATAGATTGTGTCTGTGGCCCACGCGATATTGTGAGCCCCCACCCTCACCCCATCCTCTCTTCTCCAAACTGAAGAGCATTTTGAGTTCAGAGAGGATGATTTACTGGTAGGTAACACACAGGGAGGCAAAGTAACCTGCTGGGTCGTCAGAACTGCCAGAACTGTCTGGCAAGCCAGACAATCTGACTTGGAACAGCATTAGTAAATGGATTTTTTTGTCTTTTGAAACTAGCTGTCTTCTTGCAGTTATATATACTAAATGAAGATTGATGATTACAAGTTTGCGGAACTATGATAATTCCTTGGACTGTGGGTAAGTGTTGTCTCAGAATTGGCTCCTGAGGATTTGGTGGTTAAGGGACTCTTGTCTTCCCACTGTTCATTCATTTTTAAGATGATCCATGAATTCTATTTCACGGAGCTTTGTGTCATTTGTCATTTGTGAATGTTCTGTGAGATTTTCCCGGTAATGCAGGCTGCTTCTTCAAGAGACTTGTCTTCTTGTCTCCCTTAACTGTGCATTTGGATTTGTTCGCATGGTTTAAGAGTAAAACCCAGGCTCACTCACAAATGCAGTGTTAGACCTTTGACTTCTGATCTGGACAATGTTCTGTGGTATTAAAATGCACCTTCTTTATCAGAAAAGAGAGATTACAGTGCTGCAGCAGGTACCTGTCGTTTCAGTTTCTTGCTCTTTGATATGCCTGGCATTGTAGATATTTTTCACATAATGACTCATTTTTCCTTAGCCCCTCTGCTGATCGTGGCCTTTTTTCATTGTCTTTGTAGTTTTAAGCCCATTTCTGTTTCTTAAAATTCCAGCAGATTGTCTCCATCAGAGTAGTTTCTAGTTCCTAGACTTAAGCCTTACTATTTTTTGAATGAAAGCTGTTTTCAGGTACACCATTTTCTAAAGTCTACATGTTTTGTGAACAAAAATAAAAGTAGTGGTAACCATTTTTTCTTATCTCATTTCTGAAACATGTCAGGTAATTGGACAATTGATGCATTCATTATATTAACAATTAAAACAGACATCTCCATAATTTTCCATTCATATATGCTTAATGCTCTTAAATTATATAAAAAATGAGAACTGTTCGGAAGAAATTATCTTCTTGGTGAGTACTACAAAAAGAAATTTTTGGGGCATGAGCACTATTTCAAATTTCAGGATAAAATGCAGGTTCTAACAGCAGGTAACCATGAGCATAACGGGGTGTTCATCCTAAGAAAAGAAAATGAAATGACAGCACAGTAGGGGAGGGGGGCTTGACTGTTGTTAATGATACATATTTTAGGATAGATGTGTTCAGTGTTAGAGCCAGACTGTAAATGTAACCTTGAAGAGATACTGACCCCTATGCTTGTCTGTCTTGGTATCATGCAGAAGTTGGAAGCAGTGGCGTGGAAATCCTGATTGGTAAGAAGTGGTGTTGGGCTAGGGAATAGAGGAGTAGGAATGTGGCTAGTGAGAGGGGACCTGAGGACAGAGGAGGTGAGTATGGTGATGTGGAGTTTGGAAGAAAATGATGAATCAGGAAGAAGCTGGGACAGAGCAAAATTTGCCTCCTTTATATGCCTATTTTATGCAGCTTTTTTTTTTTTCTTCCATTCTGTTTTTGTATTCAGGTGGTATTTACGGCCAATGTAAGGTAGTCTGAGAGTGAAGCAAGTCTGTGCTGGGAATGAGGTGGTTTGCTGGACAGTCCTAGTTTTCCTGTGGGAAGTGCATGTGTGCAAAGCAAATGGTGATGCCTGGTCCCGTTGACACGGATTTCCTGCATGGGTCTAATAAAACGTCTCTGACAGTGGTGCATTCTCTGGCTCTCCAAGAGCTCCTGAGTTGTCCTAACTGCAACACAAGGCAGTATGTATCTGAAATGTGTTATGATGAAAAATACATTGTATTTCTACAATGTGACGTTTCAAACTGGGCCTCCAAACCAAATAAATACTTTATGGCTTTCTACTATTGAGGAAAATGCTAACCCTTACTCTCCTGTGGACAGTGTGTAGAGAACTCGTTATTTGTTTTTTTGCAAATGCTTTGAGGGAGCATCATGGAAATGCCTATGAGTACAGGAATAATTTGTATGTTTGCTCCAAGGCAAACTGGTGCATACAGTAACTAAAATTTGAGGGCAAATATTGAAGGAAGCTACCAAATAAAAATATTTAATAATATCCGTTCACTAAATGATACAGGTGTCCTGTGCAAAATGTATAGGCTTGTGTTTAATAGCATAAAGTCATGTTGGGGCACATTGATATGGGTGATATTTAATAATACTTAAGCATTTAATTTTGCACTTTTTCTCTTTTAATGTAGTGTTTGTGGACAATACACAAATATGAGCAAGAATTGGATTGAAATGTGCTTGAAATAAAAAGTTAGTTTACCTGGGAAGTGATTTTCCATATAGTGTAAACCAACATGACTGTATGAAGAGGCATATTAATAGCTAGGATTAGACCACACTAGTAGATTTCTGCAGGAAAATTTCTAGCCTCTGTCTCTGGTGTGCTTGCCTCTTTCCTTTTTTATTATTTTACCATTTTTTCAAATACTAACATTACCTATTCTGACTTTAAAGTAACAAGTGTGCAAACAGAATGTTATTGAGGGAACTGCTTTGTAGTAGTGGTATGAACATGACCTCAAAATACCTGCTTATTTTAATAGGACTCCTTCTGAAGATATACTGGTGTAAATTACTCATCAGCAAAAGCAGAGAGAGGTTTTATTTACACTTGCATTGCCATGAGTCAGGATGTAGGAAAAGTAGGTAAGAAGCAGAGCAGTAAAACCCTAGGCTATTTTGGTGGCTGTAGTAAATCTGTGGAAGCATAGACTTTTGATGGAAAGAAAGTGTAGTGGATGCTGTGAAACCATATATCTAACTTCATCAAGCTAAAATAAATACATTTTTAGAGAACATGAGTCAGGATGTAGGAAAAGTAGGTAAGGAGCAGAGCAGGTGAACCTTGCCCAGGCTGCTTTCAACTCTCGTTGTGGAAACATAAGTTTCAAGTTAATAAAAAATCCTACTTCAACTTTCTACCTGACAAGATTCTTGCAAACAGCTGCTGCCTAGTCTTTATGCTTGTTAAAGTGTCTAGTTTATCATTGTGGCATCTTAAGTAGCAGTATCTCCCCCTGGATACCAGGAAGAATTTACTGGAAGTCAATTCAGTAAATCAAATACATTCTGTATGTAAGCCAGAGCTTCTAGATTTCATCTCTTACGCCAGAGGTGGAGGCTTTGCGCAAGGCTGCAGAGTTACCCTGCAGTTTGGTGTCTGCAGTAGGGTGTTTGGCAGTTACTGCCAGGTCCTGCAGGCACTTTAGCTATTAAAGGATAAAGACATTAAGTGCATTTTCAAGTCAGATGTCTCTCAAAGGCTTATAGAGAAGTCCTGGAGTGGAAGAGTTTGAGAAAAACGTTAGCATTTGGAAGAAACTTCATCAGAGGTTACAGTCATTTATCATTGTCTTTTACTGAAATGTGAAACTAAGCTCCAGGAAAGGACTGAGATTGGGTATGACTCAGAATTTGTATATAATCCTTTGAGATCTCAACCCATTCATAACTCCCTTTGGAGAAGATCTTTACTAGTCAGTAGGAACAGAAATATTAAGAAATTACTTTCTCTTTTTTTTTCCTTCATATTAGCAGTGACAAGAACAGAAAAGCACAGTAAGAATATTTTTAAAAAGGGAAGAAGCTTCAATTTGTGCAGACGAGCAGGCTCTTTTTCTCAGTTGTTTTTTCTTTCTTCTAAGTAGACGCTGTGAAAACTGCTGCTGTATTTAAAAGTAGCTATCTAATTCTGATTAATTAGTCCATTTGGACAACTTAACAGTACAGTAATTAAATTAACTATCCATGTAAAAAGAAATTCAGCAGTTCTTTTGAAGGGAAGAAGAGGATAAAAGTTTCAGAGCTGTAGCTATTAAAGCAGATAGGTTCATGGAGTTTGGAGGCAGCTAATCACCCCTGAAGTGCAAGCAAAGTTCACATGTGAGCAGAGAGAAGGTGTTTGGGTAGGCATTAGGATGAAGAATTAAAATGTCCTAGCTAGTCAGATATAGAAATATACCAGCTAAGTGTCTTTTATCTTGCTGTATTTTTAGTTAGCTCATAGATGATACTGAGAATGTTTTAGGGTCATAGTATAATGCAAGGTAATGCTAATTGTCACATGTACTTTTACTGACTGGCATATAGAAACACCTCTTCTGTACCCTCACATCTAGTTTTCTATTTTCTTGATCCTTGTTTCATGAAAATAATCAACCTGCCATCTTTTCCCTGGTGTACAAAATGGGCTGTTCTAAAAATATTATCTCCCCATGTCACTCTTTCTCTACTAGTCTGCTAATAAAAAGAGTCTCTCAACATTTTTTCTCAAAGCAACATGCTGGTAGTTTCTCATGTTCTACAATAACCTCCTATAAGAATCTGATTCCCTCACTTTCCCTCCTTTTGAGGGGGATAACTTGCCCTTATATAATTGAGTTATAATCCAGACCATTACTGGTTATTTGGTAGAGGATGTACATCATTGGGGAAAATCTTTCAATCGATGGGGAGTTTCCTCATACTCATGTGCTTGATACCCAGACAGTGCCCATACCTTTACCTCAGGTCTCTCACGTGTGATGTTGTAGGAGGCTCCCTTTCACAGTTTGCTCCTGCAACGTGGGTTAGTGTTAATTGTGCAGTTAATATGACACCTTTCTCATATATGTGTCTCCATTTTTTTCCCTGAACCTATCATTTTATCTTGAACATCTCCATATATCTGTTGACTGTTTCATACTGGCATTCATCCCATCCAGACCTTTCTGCTGATTTCAGCTAGAACTATGTCTTCCTTTTCAATAATGCATCTGAGCTCAGATCTCTCATTTGATATCCTTGTCTGACACCATATTTAATCTGAAATTTCATGTGTACATAATGGAGAGTTGTGGAGATAGAAATCAGAGTGAATAAACAGAAGAAATGATAAAGAATTCCATGTTGTCCAAGGAGACACAGCTATAATACCAGATATCATGGACCCAGTAATTTCTCTCATTTTTTACACTAATATGATAACAAAGCCCCATTTTAGTACTATGATTATGAACTCCTTTTATTCCTACCTTTTTTAAGTCTGTAATTGTTCCTACGGCCTCTGAAGAGGTCCGATATTATCCTTTCTGCTTTTTCTCTTCCATAACTTTTAGGCATTCCATCTTTTAGGCATTATAGTCTATTAAATCTGGAGAGTTAAGTTTTGTTCAGATGTGGATGATGGATAATGGGCATTTTCCTTCTCTTCATGAAAATGAAAGTTTCTGTTTCATTTCCAGGGATAATTCTCAGTTTGCTAGCTATTCCATATTCAAATGCAAACATGTTCCTTTAAAAAAACCCTAATGGCCTGTTTTTCCTTCTTTCAAGTTGAAGTGCTTTGTAGTCTCCTGTTTCTCTTCCTGTTTCTTTGTTTTGCACACTGGAGCTGTTCTGTCCTTTTTTCCTCTGGCCACCTCAATTTTTTCCTCGTTTTCCTTCTTGGAACAACCTCTTTTTGCTGGATAACTTATCTATTCCCAAAGTTTGTCTGTTTTCCTAATCCCGGGTTCAATTTGGCAAACCTTATATGCAAATGCTGCAGTTAATTCAAGATAGAATTTAAGTGCATATGCGTGCATGATTTTGGATTATTTCCTTAGCTGGTGCTCTCTTCTTAAAGAAAATTCCTCCAAGTCACCTCCTCCAGTGTACTCTTGTTGTAGCTGTCTGGGAGAGTTTGAATGGCAGAGAGGAGCTTGCTCATTTTGTTGTTCTTGCCCTTATGCTGTTGGGTCTGTACAGGATGGACTCATATGGTTGTGTTTTAAGATAATGCTCCAAAAATGGTGCTGCTGTAAACAAAACTACACTGCTTGATTTGTGGGCATTTTTTAAATAACAGATCTCTGAAAACAGAATTGCTATTATTAGCGCAACTTTTTTTTTCCTTGTAAAAGGCATGGATCGCATGTGCCTCTTTCCTGTGAAATGATTTATTTTTAGATCTAAACACATGCAGGGTTTTGCTATGCCTTTTCAAAGGATTTGTAGCACTGTCTCAGCAAATGTTTCTGAAAAATCTCATTCTCCAGTATTGTCTTTTATAGTGTAGATGTTTTGTTTCAATGTAATTTTCTACATTCTTTGTGTTTCTAAGATTTTTTTGCAATCTGTTTCGTTTTGGATTTTTTTTTCACATGCAGATTTTCTTTGTAGTTAATACCAAAACTACAACTAAAACTGAAAAAGATAGTTTTTAGTACAGTTTGGCAGGCAAGCTAAATTATTTGTTTCTTCTCTACCATAGGAAAGGGTTGTACTATTTCTGTTGAGATGCAGATTATTTTAGTACTGATTGCTTAATGTCTTATGTTGCTTAAATAATGCTCATTGTTTCATGAGTGTTTCACTATATCTTCTGTTCATGTAAAGTAATGGCTTTTATTAAAATAACACAATTATGTGCCTCTCTGTTACTGAAGACCAAGCAGTACTCCACCTATGAGATGATTTAATGAGAATTATATCTTCTGGCATACCTTTCCAAGACTGGGTATAATTGTTAGATTGTAGCTTAGTTTGTAATAGCACTGATTGCATTATTGGATCTTCCACTGTTGTGGTTTTTATGAAATTTACTGTGCACTGTGTCATAGTAATAATAATAAAGCATAACACCAGGAGCTGTGCAGGCTGGTGACCTCATGGCATTTCCCTTCCAGTCAGGCTTGTTTCAGGAACCAAGACAACTGCAACTGACCTTGAGAGGTAGGGCAGTGCCAGAGCCATTTCCAATCCTTTTTTCCTGAAAGTAAGGACTGAACAGGAGGATGAAATGGATGGACCTGTTTAGGAATCCTTCACTTATCCTATTTTGAAAGTGAACACAAGTTGAACAACCTGGGTGTGTCCATCAGAGGGGTGGAAGATGTGAGAAAAGCACCTGAATCACCACGGGGCAACCCTGGAGCTGAATGCTGGGGGACCCTACGTAACCCAGGAGAAACAGAGCTCTGTCACAGTCCAGGCAGAGGAGCTCAGATCAGAGGGGCACTTGGTCACCTGTACTGTCTCAGTGGCTCAAGGCAGATGCTGAGGGAAAAGCAGAAGAGCAGAACAAACATGTATGAATTTTTACCCAGAGTCATTTTTCAGGACCCCAAGACTTTATAAGTCAGGTATAATTTCTGTGTATTTGGCAGACCTCAGTTATGTCTATTAACTTGTCCATTCCCAGCTTGAACTAATACAAACCTCCAGCATCCATGGCTTCCCGTGGTAAGAATTTCCTCATTGTAACCAGGGACTGTGCTGGAAAAGGTCTCTTTTTATTAGTTTTGAGCTGACTGGCCTATTCTGTTACCTTCTACTTCTTGCATTGTACAAGGCAGAGAATGATCAATTTATTTGTTTTATCATGCCAGATTCAGTTTCCAGATCTTTGAGAATATAACATATAATCTTCCAGAACATAAAAACATTAACAGCAGAATATTTTTAAAAGCAATAATTTTGTCAGACTCGCATGAGAAGACCCTGTGCTTCTCCTTGTCATCCTTGCAAATACAACTATAAATTCTGTCTGAGTAATTAATTCCATTTGATCTCTGTCTTTTGTACTGTGTACTTACTTTAGTATCTCGCATTTTATAATCTCTTATGTCTTCCTTGACACAAACCCCTTTGTGGCCATCAGATTATCAGGATGACCTTAGTTTATAGCTAAAATAGTTGGAAATTGCTAAGAGTAAAAACCCTAGGCTATAATGGTGGCTGTAGTAAATCTTTGGAAGCATAGACTTTTGATGGAAAGAAAGTGTAGTGGATGCTGTGAAACCATATATCTAACTTCATCAGGCTGAAATAAATACATTTTTAGATAACATCTGTCTAAATTTGGAACAGGCACACAGGTGTTATAGAAGCTTTTAAGCTTCCCCCATGTGGATGAATATCCAAGGTATTTACATTTACTTCTAGGAGGAATTAGAGGTTTTTAATCAGTAACTCAGACAACAGTACCTCTTCTAGATACTTGTCAATAGTGGGTCATTTGCAGGCTGCCATGCAAAGCATCAATATAGGTATATGGGCATGACCAAAATTAAAGAGGTTCTGGAGGGAGAACGAGGGCAACTGGTCACGCTGGTTCTGTAGTGGCTGAAGGAGTCGCTTGCTGTCTTTCTGTCCTGTGGACAGCTGCTCAGGTATTTTCCCTCCCTTGCATCATCTCTGAAACTTTTTGTACCTCTTCACAAAGGACATCAGTTACCTATTGCAGCAAAACTGTGAGTTTGTTGAACTCTCCTGAGTGTACTTTGACGAGTGCCAGTACTGACACTGAGAGTATTTTGATGAGTGTTAGTTCTGACATAGAGACTATTCTGATAAGTGCTCATGCTGACTGAGGGAGCACTGACACCTTCTGCTTTCAGAAGTAACCAGCTATGAACTCATTGTGAGTGAGGGGACCCCATGTCCATGGGCAGTTATCCCATGGATGTTCCCACTCAGAAATTTATTAGCACCCCTCTTCTTGTTGCCTCTGTGGCTTGCATTTAGATACCAAGTAGTTTCCATTTGGTTTCCATTGACTCACTGGCAGTCTTTGTACATTGGTGGTTCTGTCAATGTCTTCTATAGCCTAATCAGCCACCTTTACACCTTGGTGTATAAACTTTGGTGTATTCAGATCACTTCACAACTCAGTTTTTTGCTAGACTTCAGGAGCTTTCTGTTCCCTATCTATGTCAGGAGCCACGCCATGCCTTCAAGTAATTGAACTGTAATGGTTTGATTTTGGCCCCTTCAGAATAGCCAGGTTGTGGCTGAGGAAGAACTACATCTCCCAGTATTCCATGCGATTTTTCTACGTAAACCAGGGTGTGTTGGGGGTCAGACACTCCTCTTCCGGCTCCCTCTCCATCTTCCCTCTCTTGTCTCTGGTGTGTGTGTTGGGAAGGTCTGGAGGAGTCAAGCTCTGTGAAGCGTTGTTGGACTCCGAGAGCGGCCTGGAATGCCAGTGGAGATTTTGCTATCTGAGGAGTGTAATGATTTATTTTCTCTTNAGTATATAATCACTATAGCATTTTTAGTCTCTCTTTCTTTTCTTCTCCTTTTCTCCCTTGGGCTTGTACAGGGGGGTGAGGGGTGGAAGGAAAGGGGAGGCTGCAGACACTGTGAAGGTTTTGGGAGGATTTTTGCCGAACCCATCACAGTAATTTTGGTGGAGAATGTGGGCAACGAACCCTTTACATGAACTCTTGATACAAAGCTGTCCAATACCTGTCTGCACTATTTGAAAAGAAGTCTCTGTTGGACAGTGTTATTAATCTTACCTCAGTTTGACTCGAAATACATCTCTCTGATGTATTCTGGGATGACAGTTGTGTTTTTCAGGAAGGTGCCCTATTGATCTGGCAAATCATTTTGCCAAAACCAAGTGCAGTAATGTCTCTCTAGCTTTATAAACCAGGCTTTCCAAAACAACATAATAGAAATTCCCTTCAGCCCTTAAGTGCATAAATTTGCTGTTTGTACAATTGAATTTGATCTTATTTCTAATATCCAGTCCTGAAGATCATCCAGCTCTTTCCTGTGAGAGTTTCTTCAGTCTTCTTTATTTCCCATGCTTTCCAACTTAGCGTTACCAGCATACTTCATTAGAGTGTTCCTGTTTTTTTGTGCCGGGGTCATTAACGCAAATACCAAGCTGACAGTTTGCACGACCGGTATGGAAGGATCCTGCTCACGGCTCATCCTAGGCAGTAACCAGTGCCTGCATGAGCAAAATGTCTATGACCCTGCTGCCTATTTAGACAGGATGAAGCTCTGGGAAGCTGAGTGGCTGCTGCCCAGTTTGCTGCTCAGCTGTCCTTGCTCTCCCACAGCAGGTCAGTTTGCCCCTGGCCTGAGTGTTCTGCCATTTGAAGGACAAACAGCTTTGCCTCTTCTGTGAAGAAACTCTGTGATTGTTGCCTCCTGTCCTGTCAGTCAGAGTGCCCGTTCTCATGTTTTCTTTACTAATACTTCATCTTTTTCAGTTTAATTGCTTCTTAGGTAGGACAATATTAAATCTTTATGCAGACTTAATATTAGTAAAATTTTGCAATCTTTGAAAATGCTTAGTGAAATTTCTTACGTAGATTGTTTGCTTGCCTAGAAGATAACTTACAAAGAAGATGATTTGACTAATTTAGCATGGAAGTGTCTTAGTAAATGCAGTGTGCTTTTAACTTCTACCTGTTTGCCTCAGGTCTGATTGATATTTGTCTTCAATGTTTGTTCCAAATCCTTGTGTAGTTTTGAGACTGGGTTTGATGTTGCCCAGAGCGTTTTCCTCTGATGCTTTTAAAGCTGTAAGGCTTCCAGGGAGAGCAACTGTGAGAGCAACTGAGAGGAGGGAGCTGGGCTCTTCTCCCAAGTGACAGGGGACAGGACAAGAGGGAATGGCCTCAAGCTCTGTCAGGGGAGATTTAGGCTAGACATCAGGAGGAAGTTTTTCACAGAAAGGGTCATTGGGCATTGGAACAGGCTGCCCAGGGAGGTGGTTGAGTCACCTTCCCTGGAGGTGTTTAAGGCACGGATAGACAAGGTGCTGAGGGACATGGTTTAGTGTTTGATAGGAATGGTTGGACTTGATGATCCTGTGGGCCTCTTCCAACCTGGTGATTCTATGATTCTATGATTCTAATGGGCCCCAGCAGAGGGGAGCTGGAGGGCAACCTGGCTCCCGTCACCTGCTTTAGCATCTACATTAGGTGGGACTGGCCAGGAACCTATAGTGCATTTCCTGAGGCTGATGGTTTTACCTACCTATTTAGCACGATCTTGAGCTCACGATACTGGTCATTTCATTATTGTGCCATTATGTCTTAATGTACTACTGATTCTGCTGGAGGCAGCTGCGATTTTCTGAGAGATACAGCCTGCTGCAGGAATGACCACAACTGGTTTCCTCATTCTTCTGCTATTTTCTTTTTTTAAAGTTCACCTAGCCTCCTTACAGTTCACTTTTGGCATCAAATAGAAAAGTACCTTGAATTGAAATCATTGTCAGTGGCTGGTTTTGCACTTTCTGTGAAGAACCCCCACCTCAGTTTTCCTTGTCCCACATTCTGGTATTACATATCAATGTATCCCATGCACTGTGTAACTACATTGGATGTGGTTGTTTTATTGATTTTTGTGAAAATTTAGGAAAAGTATCCTGCAAGTTTTGCCCTTTTCAAATGTAAATGTTTAATCAGTGCTTGCTGAGACAAGGTGCAAGGACACATGCGTCAGGCTTATGATTATTTCTTCTTCTTGCAGTGACCTGCTGTCTTCTGAATATATTGAGAGGCATATCGAGCCAGGTGGGAAGACAGTGGAAGTTAAAGTAAGAATTTCCTTTTTATACTTTGGGGTTTTTTTTCTAATTTGCTTTGCTTTTGAAGTTAATGCAAATTTACCTGTTTTCTTGAAAGAAGGGCTATCTGCTTTTTCAGGTGATTTGTTTTACTCTTCTGAGACAAGCATGTTTCAGGTCTCCTAACTTTTTAGCTTCTTAAATAAGACAAACTTTATGGGACAAGGTTGTACATTAATGTTTATATCAAAATGATATCCATGAAAGATGTATGTATGATAGTTCTTTTTAGTGATAAATATACTTTGCTTTTGATGCCTGTTGAAGAAAATATTTCTGTTTTGGTCGCAAACATTTCCTTGTGTTACTAAACCCTAACTTGTTGTTTGGGTTGTTTCTAATGAGCTGCTTTGTACATTTGAGAACAGCAACATTTATTGTATAGTATTTCTAAATTTCTAGTCACCGTCTTGAATTTTAGGGGTTTCTTTCTCTGGAAGATTTTTGGCATGGTGGCTACAAAATCCTGATGGTTGCGGTTGTCTTCTGTGCTATATCCCACTGCCTTTACAGAAGTCTTTTGATATTCATATTGCAACATAAGAGAGTTTTCTTAGGGATCTTTGGAC
Source organism: Piaya cayana (assembly GCA_013389865.1). NCBI lineage: Eukaryota > Metazoa > Chordata > Aves > Cuculiformes > Coccyzidae > Piaya > Piaya cayana. The sequence continues at coordinate 31,588 of WAAB01024841.1, forward strand.
AATATTTTGTAGATGTCATGTATAAAATTACTGTAGCTTATATAAAATGTGCATAAATGTGATATATGTTGTGCATAATGGAAACTTTTTAGATTTGCCTATCAGATTAACTTTTGTTCAAAGTTGACATTTTATTAAAAAAAAAACTGAAGTCTTACTAAATGAGAGATAGCCTAAATACCGTGAAACAAATGTGTTAACCTCTGTAATGTGAAAGTGGAAATGGCAATGGACAAAGCAATCCTTTAGTCACTGAGTAGCTATCCTTTAGTTTATTCCTTTTTAGTGTTGCAAACTTGGAATCTGCTTTTGTTTTACTCTCTAATAATAGTTTGCATACATTATTAGATTGAGGCAAACACATACGTGTTCTATTGAATTGTAAAGACTAATTTCGCAGTCAAGCACGTTCTGCAATCAGGAAGTCTTGACTCAGATTCAGAGTATGAGTCAAAGCAGAAATAAGGATAATAGCTCATATTAATAAGAAGAAAACAATCCATTTGTCTGCGTCAAGGTATATATGCAAGTTAGCTAAATTAATCTATCTGAGTCCCATCACTGAATTAGGACAGATCTGTTTCTGATGACTAAGCCTTTATCAAGCAGGGAAATGTTTGAAATCAGTAGCTCTTCACATGTAAGTGCAGTTTAATTGCATGAGGAAGAGACAGGAGGTTCAGGCCTTTCATAAAATGTTTTCTGGGTAAAACATCTCCCACTCTCCAGGGTCCCAGAGATTATTTCCACTTCAGTTTGCTGCCATGGAGGGTCATGCTATGCCTTCAGGGATGACTACCACTGCCTTGCTCAGTACTCTGAAATCTGCCCCAAGTAGAGAACCAGTGTTGCTGCATTGATCTTGATGCTTGAGATTAACTGAACCGGGGGTGAAAGATTACAAGGTTGTGCTGCGAATGAGGGATGTTGCTGCTCGAGTGATATGCTTCCTGCTCCATGCTGCCTTCCATGTTGCAGGCTGGGGCGTGTGGAGGAGGAGGCACTTTGCTGCCCTCCTCACTCATCGTTCTGGGAATCTGGTAGGCAGCAGTCCTATAGAAGCGTGCCAGAAAGGGAATGTGTATTTTTTGCTTATTTTGCTGCATCTGAGTGCTTGGGACTGGAGAAGAAACAAGCAGCTGCTCCAACAAAATATCCTAAAGAGCCCATCAGCTGCAGTCAGGCACATTTTCAGAAAAGTTCACAAATCAAAAGATTTTTGCAAGAGTGCAGGCTACTGAGTACAACTTGATGCCAGACACTAAGTGAGTCTAATTTGAATATCCAACAGCTATTTAAAAGTAAAATTGGTTCCCACTGACCCCAGCCAGTGTTTTTCAGAGCACCACTAAAGTGCCCTGGAGAGCGCTGTTTGTTGAACAGTTTATGAAAAGCTCAACAGTATCTGTTTTGTATTTAAGAAATTGAACTCTGGTTTTACATGAGGTGTTTTGAAAATCTTTTTGCAAATAAAAGAATTTTTCATGATGGTGATATAGTGCCTTCAGTTTCTGTGGAAACTACCGTAATTGATAAAACCACCTTTAAAATGGTACTTACAACGAGCACTAGGTAAAGTATCATTATTATACTAGGTTTTAGGGATTATGCGGACTTCTTACTTATTTAAAAATAGCTAGTAAAAAGATGCAACATATGTATATTGCAAAATATGCACTCTGCTACGCATCATATTCTTAAGCAGAAGTAAGATAAGAAGTATTTCAGAAGGTCGACAGGTTTCTATCAGTTACTTCAATGTTCTGCTTTTCACCCACCTCTTTGAGATTTATCTTTGGCTGTAGGCAGAAACAGAGGCGGCCTGGCGACATCTCTTTTGCTGCTTCAGTGGGAGTAATGGTGACAGGAAGAAAATGTCCATCTGCCATCCATTGCCAGCTGCAGGCTTTCAGCAAGCCTGTTTATACAGCAAAAGGGCGACCTCTGTTCTTGGCCTTCTTAGTGGTGTAAAGACAGATGTATTTTAATATATATATATATTTCCTTGTTACATTTCAGTGCAGGAATACTGCATAAACACACAAAAAGTCAATGCTGCTGTTGGACCATCAGCAGTATGGGAGAAGACAGAAGTTTTGAATTGCTGTGGGAAGGCAGCTGTACCTACACTCAGTAGTCTGGGAAAGTTACAGGCATGGATGTGTCCAGGAAGCAGATGCCTGCCTTGGCTCATAAGTGATGTAGAATTGATAACTCCTTTTGCCACTCCTCCCCCTCTCCATCTCCTCCCAGTAAAATTTCCTGTGCTGTAAAATGCATATGGATCTTCTACTCTTACTTCGGATGATTCAGAGAGGAGAGGGGGGGCAGGAAAATGGAGAAATATTCAGATCATTAAAAATTCCACTTCGAAGGACAAAGGGAGGAGAATCCTCAGTTTAATACACTTTTTTATTATAAGAGAAAGTTGAATTACATTTGATGCTGCATAATTTGTTAATATGTTGGACTATTGTGAAGGTGGAGCATGTTACTCAGATTTTTGCAGGATACCAGCATTTAGCAGCTGCAGAAGAGAGACTTCTCTGTGAGATGTCCTTGATGATTTGGCACAGTTAGGCAGCACCTAAGATATTCTTATTAAACCAGCAGATATGTGCAGTGCTTAAGAAAAACAAAACAAGGTAGGTCTTTGAGTTATTTCCGTGTTTCCCCCAACCCCTCCTTTGCTTTAGGTTATGTTTCTAACTGCTAGGGAAGCAGCAGTATTGGCCTAAATTCCCTCTGGTAGCAAAGAGAATAATTAATTAATAAGAAAGAGAAAAACCCTTCATGCATTACCTTTTCCTGATTGTGTCAGTCCAGCTCATCCTATGCTCACAGCACATAAATACACAACTTGTGTATACTTAATGTTGCTGCAGTATATCTCTCTGTCCTTTTATCTCCCTCTCTCTCTTTTTTTGGGTTATCATTCTGTCACTAATGCTGTCAGTGAGATGAAAGGCAAAATCCAGCTATAGTGCCGATTAATTCACATTGCTAGACTTTTCCCCATCAGAAGGAACAACTTGGATCTACTCAGTGACGTGTTCTCATATAAAATATTTCAGTTTTCCTCTTTGGAGAGTGTCGAAAGGTTTGAGGTTGCTAGAAAACTTCCTTC
>WAAB01024845.1:0-40842 GCA_013389865.1 Piaya cayana
CACAGGCACACAATCTCCTCATTCATTCAGTACTACAACCGTAACTAGATGAAAGGCTTAGATACTTAAACTTTTATTAATGCTGCATTTTTGAAACAAGGAAATATTTTGTACTATTCCATAGATACAAAGAGAGAAAATTCAGACACAATAACACGTCAAATGCATCCATTTCAAGCTACCGAGCTAAAACAATGGTGGTCTTGAACAAAGCATCACCCAACCCCACATCTGCACTGTCTAAAAATATGTTAGGATACTTCATTCTCCCAGTCTTTATAGTTTTTATAACTTTGCCTTTTCAGCTTACACCGAGACAAATCTAAAACATGTCTTACCAATGCTGGCTGGAATGACACACTTCTGGTACTTGGTTACATATCATGCCACTACAAGTCTGAGAGATACAGAGCTTTGTAAAATCCAAGTCTAGTCCTTAGGACTATGAAGCAAGATGTCTAGAAGAAACCCTTACAAACAAAATTCAAATATTAGAATCCAACAGCTCACTAGCTACCCAATACGTACATCATGAAAACAAAGCCAATGAACAAGTCAGTTAAATAATGTCAAACTGTCAAAATTTTACGTTTAGTGCAGGAGGTGAACAAAGCTCTTGGACGATTAAATTATGAAAGATTGCAAAATTCCCAAGAATCTAGAGAAAGATCTCCATTCTCTCTTCTCTATATCAAATATTATCACAAATCAAGAAGATGCCTAATGTATACAAGCCTAAAAGTATTATAGATTCTCTAAACTTGAGAGAAAGGTAACAAAAATTAAACCAATCCTTCATCAGTATGTGTAAGAAGTTAGTTGAATGCTTAGAAGTGTGACTTACAATGATTGCTGCAAAGTTCTCTGGATGTCTCAAGTACAGTTTATCTATTTCCACAATTGCTATGGTTGTGGGTTTTTAAATTAACCACCTATGTAAAAAGTGAACTATAAGGTATATAAATAGCTACCCAAGAAAAACTATCCCATCATCTGTTAATAACTTGGGAAGGAGTTTTCATGCATGATATTTTTTAAATAAACCTTAAGTATTCATTCTTAAACAAATATTATTAAAAACCACCTTATAATCTAGGGTGGTCATCATGCCATCTCTTCAAATTAAATAATGCGAAAATTTGCATTTGCATTTGTCAGTTAAAGAATAAATAAATTCAGAAAGGATTTACTAGTTTGGATTTACCCCTGGAGAAGACAAAGCTCATATATTTCTCAGGGGCTGCTAGACTACATTCAGAGTTATGCATAATCACATCAGTTGTGAGATTGATAGTTTCTACTGTGAGAGACACTGAAAGAGCAAACATTTTCATTAGGTCCAAATTGGCTTACTAAATAGTAGACAGCACTTGTGTTTAGACCATCCAGTGATTTTTTTTGTCAAACAGCACTAAGTAATACCAGGCAAAATTTTGTTTCTGAGACCTAGTATAGGCAAGAATACTAATATTTTCTTACTAAACCCTATGAATATCTGGCAGTGAGCCAGTAAGTCACAACATTATGTTTTAGGTAAATCAATAGTTCAAATGCACCATCCACCCTGCATATTTGTAATTTAAGGAACTATTGCATTGAAACAGGTGAATGAATCCTGTATCTTTACATAGTACTTAAATGCAGGATGGTTATTTGTCAGTTGAGCATTTTAGACAAAGAATCTTCAGGACACTAGAAGTAATAAATCTACTTTTTCTGAAACATTTAATAAAATGCTTTCTATAGCATTGTATGAACAACAACCCCCCCCCCCCCTTTTTTATTCTTCCCTTTTCCCAGCAAATAAAAAAAAAACCCAACCCAAACCCCAAAATCTAGTATTTCTATGAATTATTATTTTCTCCCACTTCATCTAGAGAGCAAAGGGAATGAAGGTATGATATATCTTCAAGAAAGATCCCGAGGGAGTAATGTCTTTTATTCTCACTTTAATCACATCACCTGTGTCTAGTACTATCAGGAGGCAATGCTATATCTTTTCCTGTTTTCTTACACAGTATCTCCCAAACTCTCCATTGTCAGAGTTGTTCAAAGTGTTCTGTTTATTCTGTTTTTCAGTGGGAGTTATTTTCTATGGCTCACTGATTCCACCATATAATGCCATGACCTTTGGAGAGCTTTATTTTACCCCCTTTGAGTTTATTCCTAAAGCTGCTTTACAGAGGTCTGTTCATAGTCTTTTCAGACTGCCTAGAGGAGCTTGTTCACCAGTATTCAAATCCCTGGAGACAAAGCCCATCAGCACAGTTACAATAAGAAAAAGGTCCCTTAGCTGCTTGTTGCGGGACATGGTGTTGCAAATATTAGATATTACAGAGAGTTTTCCATACACTACATAGAGCAAGTAGATGGGACAGTATCAAAGAGTGTGTTCTAGTAGCTTCTGGAGATACTTCTGTAGATGAAAAATCTTTGTAGCTTCTCCCTTTCATATCTACCTGTGTCAACTTTCCTTAGCACGTCCCACTTTCTTTCAAAAAAATGGCAAGGCTAAGGTGTTCTCTGTCAGTGATAACATAAAATGTTTTTGCACTAAACTGTGGGTTATAATGTGGGAATATGGATAATGTGATTGTAAGTAAAATTTAGCTATGCATACTTGCTGCAAAATATTTATATATAATATTTATTATTATTTTCCATTTTTCAGCTATGGCCTTGCTGCCAGTTACAAAATTACTCACATCAAAAGATTTATTCTATTTCATCTGCAATTTGCAATTCCTAATCATAAAAGAGAGCCTATAAAATATCCCTTGTAAGACATACTTGGGAATTACAGCACACAGCTCCTCTGTATAACAGATGTCATGGAATTAGTAAGAGACACTGGCCTTCTGACATATTTGAATTATTGTGTATTCTTCTACTCAGTACCATAAGTGATAACTACTACTCCCTGCCCCAAATAAACAGATATTGACTCTCTCTACTTTCTCCTTACTCAAATCCTTCCCTGCTCCACATGTTGTAACATCTTTTTCTCAAACTAATGAGTAAAGATAATTTATTTGAACAGCAATTAATTCTTTGAAGGCAGTTTATAAGCTGAAATTATGAACAAATATTGTATATGTGTAAAAATAAGAAGTTTAGGTATATGACAAGGTTCCTTCATAAATGAGAGAGTATGAAGACAATTCTAACAAAGAAATTCACATTTTTTTCTCCTCTTCTCAACAGCAGAAATAATTTAAGTTAAAAGATAGATGATATTATAAAGGAGATGCAGAGGATAGAAAAATATAGAAATATAAAAGTTTATTATTATCATTAAATATTGAAAGAGTTTTGAAAAATATTTCATTATATCCTTTTGGGTTATCAACACCAAGAGTAAAATGCTATGTTATGTTATGCTTTATGTTACATTATGTTTTACATTACATTATGTTACATTATAAAAGAGCTGCTGATTTTTTTTTCTAATAGACCGTGTTATGTTTTATGGTCTTTAGACAGTTAAAAGACTGCAAAGGGATAAAATTGATAAAAATATTTATGAAGAGGAAGAGAAGTTATTAACGAGTACTGTGCCTCAGAAGTTCATTTTAAAATGCATCTCAAGACTTTAAGCTGTTTGCAGATTACATTTGATGATATGTAAGACTTTCACAGTGACATTGCCAACAGAAACTATAGGAAACTATACCTACCAGTGATGGAAGTTGTTGTCTCTTTTGCCACAATTTCAATGACAGTAAGATCAAGCCACAGCTGTGAATTATTTTCTATGATTATAGTGACAGCAAGATTAGGTTTTATCTTCACAGTATTTTCTGTGTTTGTGATGATTTTGATTTCCAAGCCAAAGCACAAGCTTCATTATGCTGTCACTGTTTTGTGTGTTTTAATGGTATTACCAGTATCACCAAACCCTTCTTGATGAGCATTGCTGAACCAGTCTCAATGACATTCATTGTTTGCTGAAGCAGCTGGCTATAAGTAAAGCAGTTCAGCGCATGCTACTTTTAAGAAAGTAAATTGTAATGCTGCTTTACCTTGCCATACAGAGTAGCATTCATATGACCAAATATTAGCTGCACAAAATCTTCTAAGTTTTCTCTGCGGTCTGTAGAAATAGGGGCATTCCAGAAGGCAATTCCCCACCTGTTTCAGACCAGAGTGCAGGGTAATTCCCAGTAAGAAAGCAGTGCAGGACTTAAAGTAATTACAAATATTATCATGTTCTGCTCCTAAAAGAGAAGCCAGCCATATTGGTATTAGTGATAGAGGCATGGTTAGCATCGTAGTTATGGGTGATACACCACGTCTTACTGAACTGGTTGATGACTGGTGGGAAGGGAGCATGGTTGAATGCAATTAATAACAAACACCAGATATGGATGGATTTGTCAAGCTTCTGTCACATTGATTTGTTTTGACACAGAATTACAATTATTATTTTTACAATTATTATTTTTTTTCCTACAGAGATTTGGTTAGTGTCAGCAAGGGATCTTTTTGGATTTATTATGCCAGCTGTTTTTTGACAACTAATTTGCTCCCTGTCTTTGTTTTACCTCAGAGGATTAAAGGTTCTATTTATACAGGGGCTTTTTTAGGTTGTGTTTTTTCTTACTGATTAAGTTTGTGTGCCATCCAATATGTCAGATACTCGATCCTAACTAAACTTTTTGAAAAACCTGAGCTCTTAACGACAGATTTGGGCCAATGCAACAGAAAATGTCTGTGTGCAATATCACATTCTATTTACTGGGTGGCCTTTCTTGGTGTATTTCAACACATTTTCCCTTTCTACAACAGGAAAAAATGAGACCAGGCAATAACAGTGAGGAAAGCTCAGACTTCACCTAACCATAAATCTAAACAATGCTTTAAATTTAGACTGAAAATCTGGATCAATGCTTATCCATTCAGAATTTTCCATTCTTTATAGATTTCAAAAGTAAACCCAAACAACTCAAATTGTCCTGCATCGACAATTCCAACATTCTTCAAACACAAAGATGAACAACTTATTAAATTCAGCAAGGCAATCTACAAGAGAAAAATCCTGATGTAGAGCACTGAAATGGGTTCATCTCAAGCAACAAAGAATCAGATGGCATATAGTTTATTTGTAAATGCATGCGAGAAATATTTTGCATTATAAAGGAGAACTTACATGAACATGGAATTTCCTCTTACTCGGTTTTGGTTATCTACTATTTAGAAAGCAGCTGGCAACATCATCAAAGCTCACAGACAAAAGTCAAGCTATTAAAAGATTTCAGCATATTAGACAAGTTTACTGGATGATGCAGAATCTGGTCCCTTCCAAGCAATTGAGATCCTGTAGGCGGCAGTCTTTTACACAGATGAATCTGTTGGTGGATGACAGGGCTGCATGGATGTCAGAATGAGATCCTTTAGTCAGAGTACATTTCCTGCCTTCTGCCAAATAATCTGACACAATACTAGTTGTTATCTGCAGCTCACACTCTTCTGAAGTAAAGTTTCAATTTTCTGCATAGAGTAATAGAAAGCAAACCTATACCTGTCGTTAGCAAATTCTATAAGTGTCCAATTTTGCTTGAGAAGAGATACTTTTTTCCTAGTGTTTCACTGCAATTCCAAGTGAAACAGATAGTGCTAAACATTTTAAAAACATTCATCAGTGAAATAACAGACACTTGTGAATCTAATGTCTTTTTGCAGAGGATAAAATGTCTTTGGCATCTTTGAAATAGCTTCTGTACCTGTCTGTTAGCTATCCAGGACAGGAAATATCTGTAAAATGGAATATATTTGTCAACTGGCTGTATTGTCAGAATAATGAGGAAGGTAATTTTTCTTAGCAGTAGGCAGATATGTAAACCTGAGAGGAATACCAACTGAGTTTTTAGAGACTTTGGAGGTAGCACCATATATGTTTGATTTGCAACATCATTCACTGTTCAGGTGCAGCACAGCAAAAACTTGACTATACTGTTTCCAGATCCAGCTTCAGACCAGAAAGCCCAAGTCTGATTTTCTGCAGTATGGAGTCTACATTGGGGTGTTACTATATAGATTTAGTGAACTTTTCTATACAGGAAATGATAGGAAGCAAACTGACAGAAACATGTACATAATCAGGTATGTATTGCATTAAAGTCAAGTAAAGTTTACCAAAACTGTCTCAGTGCTGTCTTTCTATGCCTGATTAGACTCCTGTGGAGCTGTTTCAGTTTCTCTGCACTGTGCTCTCTGTGCTCCAGTGGTCAGACTGCTCACATAACCCAGCCAAAGAGTTCAGCTTATATAACAATTATTACTTGGATTTACAGCTGACCAGTGTATCTCACTGAGTTCTCCATTAACCTGGACAGTAGAAAGTTAGCCAAAATTTTAACGAAATGCAGTCAAGCTGTAAGGACAATGTAATTATTTTTTTTTTCAAAAATTAAACTTTTGAAAGAACTTTTCAGGAAAAAAATGAGGGAATGTTTGGCATAGGAAAAAAAGACAAAGAAACAGACTCAAACAGAATTCAGGCTGATGCATTCTGCCTGAGTTAGCTATGCAGCACACACTTTCCTTTATTATTAATGAATCAGATCTCCTAGAATAAGTGTATAAGGTATGCACATAACTGACAGAGAAGGAAATGTCTTTAAAGGCTTCAGATCCATCCCATACCTAGCTAGGTAGTCAAAGTATGCCCATAATGTTTATAAATGTTTTAAACTTAACATCAAACAGGAAAAACCTGTGAAGGAACGTGGTCCCAATTATTCTTAGAGAAACTGAAGTGTGATCTCCACTTCTTTCCCTTTCTAGTCTTTAAGTTTAATACTCCTACAGTGCTTCTTCCCATAATGTACTAAGAACATAATGCAAGGTAATGTTGCCCCCATATTCCAAACACATGACAGAAGCAAACACACAGGAAGAGACAAGAAGAGCTATTTTAGCTTGTCCTGGGACTCAGAAATATTGTCTGCCTAAAAGCCTCAATGCAAAACTTATTAAAACATGCATTTATCACACAGTTGTACAGACAAAAATGCTTCAGTTCATCCAAGTTCCTCATTGAATCATTGCCCTAGTACTGGAACAGTATGTTGAAGCTGTGGTGACTGAGGTTGTAAACACAGTAATGTGTTCATCACATATATGGTCTATAACCTTCTGTGACAGTTAAAGCTTTGTAATGTACTGTTTAGGGTTGTGATTTTTCTCTCCTACGATGCAATTTCTTGGAAAGATGAATTGTTCACAAGAAAATTAATGCTTTGCATCCCATTTCAGTTCTATCATGCATTATTAAAGATCTGTGTATATTTATTTTTACAGTTTTTGTAATTCAGCCATTCTTTATGTTCCTTTCCACAAAACACATGCGACTGTTAGCATCATAGTCTCCAATAAACTGTGATAGTGATGAAAGGGTCAGCACAGAACAAGCAGCAAGGAACATCCTCATATTCGGCAAGATGTGTGATTTTTCTGACCTAATGTTACTCCACAAAGGTGTAGATACCCTGATTATTATTTATTTGGGCTCCCTTTACAGTTACCAAAAAGCATTCACAAGAGTGCTAAGATTGATTTTTCACAGAATCACAGAATCACCGGGTTGGAAGAGACCCATCAGATCATCGAGTCCAACCATTCCCACCAAACACTAAACCATGTCCCTCAGGACCTTGTCTACTCATAACTTAAACACCCCCAGGGAAGGCGAATCAACCACCTCCCTGGGCAGCCTATTCCAATGCCTAATGACCCTTTCCGTAAAAATTTTAATTTTTAATTTTTAATATGATTTTTAATATGATTGACCATGAAGAAGACTCACTTGAGTATTCTCTCACCATTAAATATATTATCATTATAGTAGATGAGATGCTTAAAGAAAACTTGTAGATGACCAAAGCCAAATAAAATAAATCCTCCAATAAATGAGTGTATGAACATCTCAAGGTATGGACCTTGAACCGGAAGCATTTTCACCTCACATTATCAAGATAATTATGCTGCCTAACACTTTATGATGGCCTATGAATTATTTTAGGTATATTGATAGGAGAATATATTGGAAAGAGTAATCAATTCTTAAGATGGCAGAAAACATGTTCATATTATTCCAACTCCAGTTTTTCTGGCCTTTTACAGGTAATTTTTCTACCTAGCTTAACAGTGCTTATTGAACTGTGTGTCTCTGAACTTTCTGATAATGATTTTATCAACTGCTAAAATGGGGAATATTTTCTGTCTGGAATAGCTATTATTACAAGAGAATATTCCAACAGTGATTTCTGTATTTCTTCTTGTGGGTTTTTTTTTGAGTTGTGTACACAGAACTGCTGCTATGTCCTTGGAATGCCCAAACCCTGCATATTCTTGCTAGATATCTGATATCAAATGTTATTTCATAGTAAGTAGCTTACCACTCTTAGCTCCTACCAGGCTCAGTAGCACAATCCAAAAGAGAAGGGTGACACAAAATAACAAAAGGTTCAGCAATGACCTGTCAAATGCCAATCACATCAGCAATTTTGAACTGCAGTTTCACAGACACTCAGGAGTTAAAAACATCAAGAGCATATTTTTGACTAACATAATCTTTCCTTATTGTTTTGTTGACAGGAGAAGAATCTGGCAGCATTTTGGCATAAAAAGCTTTAGTTGAGAATGGCTTCCTGAAAGTTCATTTGCAGCAGCTCCTTTTCTGTGTTTAATACCTACCCAGGGTAAAACTAGTGGCTAGGATTTATTCTGTGAAGAAAGAAAGGTGGAACACTATTTATACTAAAGTAAACTTCAAAGTAAATTGCATTATAAAACTCAGGTTTTTTGCGGATGCTTATAGAAATGATTACATAAAACAGAGATGCATGAGTATGAAACCAGCCATTACGCTTGTACTAGAAGCAGTTATTTGGGTAGAGAAAGGGAAGTGTCAGGGTACCACACAGGCTGGGGACTCCAAGGGGGTGTTAGCCATGCAAAGCAGAGCTTCAAAGCCTGGGCCCATCCCACTGCCCCAGTCAGGGGCAAGGCAGCTTGGGGCAGCTTCAGGCCAGGTATCCCCACGTTGCCGGGGTATAGACTGACACAGCCCCAGAGGGCTGAAATGGGCTAACAGCTAACATTTGCACACTTTTAATTGGTACCTGAAATGTACAAGCATATATGAATATCATATGCAATATATACAGCACTGGTGAGACCGCTCCTCGAATACTGTGTNAAGGGTCACTGGGCATTGGAACAGGCTGCCCAGGGTGGTGGTTGATTCACCTTCCCTGGAGGTGTTTAAGGGATGGGTGGACAAGGTGCTAAGGGGCATGGTTTAGTGTTTGATAGGAATGGTTGGACTCGATGATCCGGTGGGTCTCTTCCAACCTGGTTGTTCTATGATTTTATGATTCTATGATTCTATATATCCAAGTGGTACAGTAGGAGCACCCTGAGGTCTGGAGAACTGGAAATGGGATGAAAAAGAAAAGCTGCTGTGTGAGCAGCTTGAGATCAATGGAACAAGACAGAGGCTTGAGTTTAATGAGTCGCAAATTATACATAAGTAACCATTTTATGTCACTGTATATTGGTGAGGTCACCTGGACCTGAAGCCAGGCTCTGCCTGCCTTGAGGCATCTCACTAGAACGATAAGAATTAAAGTTTGTCATTTTATTTGCTACAAGGAAGAAAATGAGGTAGGTAGCATTGCATTGCAAAGTGATAGCTGAGAGTCACTATGGCTTCTCTCTATTTTACATCAGCAGGCAAGATAACTGTTTGAACTAAAGGATAATGCTAGAAGACTACTAAATAGGTATAAACTTGCTGTGGAAAACAACAAAACAGTTAAATATTGACTCTAAAAAGCCTTATTTTGGAATAGAAAAAATGACGGAGCAATCAAGTAACAGCAGTGGGAGAAAAAACCATATTGAACAGTGTGATAAGAAGGAATAAGAAAGTTATGATCTCTTCTCTCAGCACCATTAAGGTCTCCAAGCGCTGTTCTTTGTCCAAACTTCAGACAGTGTGAAGTGAAGATAATGACTGTGGTTCAACAATCTACCAAGAGAAATCCAGGGGCCAGAAAACAAGCAAAATATGGTGAGGGACTTCAATACTGCTGATTAAAGGAAGGATGCATCTCAGCTTCCTTTGAACATCTAAAACTAGGTATTTAATCTAAGCCACTCAGTTAAACTTATTCTTTATTCCATGAAGGGAAATAGGTTTTCCAAACATTAATTCAACTGGGTGAACTGGTCTCTAAGTTTCCTGTTCTTTAACATTGAGTGTAAGGGGAACTAGATAAACCATAAACACCAAACATGTATCTTTCAGAGTGGCTGAAGTTAGGAGAGATTAACTCCACCCCAAACACAATGAGATCCAACAACTGGAATTTGAAGTTAGGAAATTGAATCTGCATCTTTCTTTAGAAGCACTTAAAAGTATTACGTCACAACAGTTTAGTCTGGTAGGAGCACCTGCACACGCCCATTTTCAGGTAAGACAAAACACAAATGTGCATTTTCCAGAAAGAAATATATTGCCTTTGAAGAAGATTAAGAGACTGGTAGATTGTTTGTTCAGCTCTTTTATGTATGAATCCACAAGTAATAAGATGATATATGGCATTTATGCAACTGAATGCCAGCACAAAATAATTTTCATATCTTGAAGTTTTCATCTATGTTTTTTTAACAAACATTAGAATCTCTTTTGAATGTCATGTGTCCTCGTCTTTGCCCATACATTTTTAAGGATCTAACCTAAATATTGACTCAACAGAAAGCAACCAGAACACAATCTTTATATATGCTGGCCATCATAGAAGGTTTAGGTGTTCTCAAATCGCTTTGGTGTCATTATTACCAGAAATACACCTTCAGACATGACCTGAAAAATAAAAAAATCAGTAATATTGTTGAAGGAATTATGCCTTTCATTAAAGGGGTCATAAGTATATTTAAATTACTCTGGAACTCTGTAACACATTAGATGTCTCATCTAGAAGTTGTAGAACACAAACCAGAACAGAATAAATAATTTATCTTGTCCACCTCTGGTTTTCAAAGAGAGGACCAGCTATGCCTGAATGGGTTTTTTAAATGTAATTAAAAAATCTTCAAAATCGTGTGCCACATCTCTTTCAATGAGCTTATTCAAATGCTTACTCATTTTAGAATGATTTAGAATTATTACTTTGTGACAATTAATCTCATTATATTTCTCAGAAACATACATAAGCAGGCAACAGTTTGTTACTTACCTGTCTAAGGAAACCTTTTAATTTATTTCAAATATTTAAAGAAAAAGCTGTATGTCTTCTACTGGAAAAAAAAAAAAAAGGAAGAAAGAAAGGCTTACTACTGTTTTGTTCCAAATGGTCAATCATTTCATTGCAGACTGAAAACAATTTACTTGGTTATAACGTAACTTTAGGATCTTGAGATAAACTGGAAAAATAATTATGAATACTTCAGTTTAGAGCAGATACTTCTTTCCATCACTTTGATTTACACACTTCTTAGAAAATTTATAATTTTGGAGTACACTAAAAAAAAAATTCAGCAGTTTTAAGAGAAAGAGCTTTTAATATTGGAGGCCTTCAAAGGTGAAAGTACTTCTAAAAAGGCAGTCTGAAAAACTCCAGTGGCTTTATCTTGATCTATTATCTTGATGTGAGCTGGGCACAAAGGAATGGATGGTATGAACTGTCCAGGGTCAAGGTTTCATCTGACCAGGGTCAGGTAGTTGTACTCCCTTTCTTTCTCTCTGTAACTTCTCCAAGACGAAATGATTTTTTTTATATTGCTAAAAATAGCCCCATTCTTTGGATTTTAGATGTCTGACAATTTCTACATCTTTTCCTGGTTTCTGCTATTGTGATATTACTGTTTCCTTTTATTGTTCAGATTTTCAGAACTCTTTCAGTACATTCAACTTACTCGGGACAGGATTGAATATAAAAGTGTAACATATTTCAGTTTCAAATTCAAGAAAGGCTGTACCCCATAGATTTGCATTTCTCTCAACCCCCTCTGTCTATCCACCTATCTATCTGTTCTTCCACAATTGTCCTGCCCACAGAACAGCTTCATTTAGCTACAGACCTACCTTCTATATTTTTCCGAGCAATTTTTCCTTGTAAGGCTCATTTGTTTGGTGCTGACTGAAAGAAACTGTTGAAAAATAACCAAAAATTCTGGTATACTTACTAAGTTTTAATGCATTAATTAATTATATGACTTCTGAGCACAATCACCTTTTTCTGCTTCAAATTTATTATATTAAAGCAGAGAATAAACAGTGCTGTTACCAGAAAACTTTGAGAAAAATGCAAGCATAGTAATAGCAAGATTATGAGTTTTGAAGACTCGGGAGTATTTCTGAAGATAAAAAAAATACATAACATTTTCTACAAAACCGGTTCTACAATTTCAAGTCAATATTTTATGGAAATCTGACATTTTGCTTGTTATTTTCAGTTTGCATTGGAAATACATACATATGGCTTTTTCAAATTCACCTTTTAAATAGATTCACTAGTTTAATTTTAAGTCAAGTAGACTTGTAATAAGGGCAAGATATACTATCTCAGCTTCCTTCTGCTTAAGCTAATGAATTTTAGTAAACAATCTAGGAAGAAGTCCCCTTCTCAGATTTCTTGAATAATGGCTCATCAGTTGGTTATACATTATTTATTCTTTTGCTTTAAATCAATTAAAATTCACAATAAATTCATGCTTGATTAAGTAAATCTTCATAAATGAAACATCAGAATGAAAATATACCTATATTATAAATTACCAGTTCATTCTAAAACCAAAAGTATACTAATAATGAAAAAAGAATGAAAATGTATTTCCCCCAATAATAACAGAGCCACCACCATTTCACAGGACAACACTGCCAATAAAGTGGTTTGATGGAGCAAGCTGCTGAGAGAGCTGCATCCATTCCTCATGATGCATCTCTAGGGTATCTTCTAGACAACTTTCCTGTGTGCCACCTTCAAGAAGTGACTTCTGTGCTTACAGTGCCCCACACTTCCACTGCCTTGCAGAACTCATGTTTTGTTTAAATATTTCTCTTGACAGTTTGAGGAAGAAGAACAGGACTTGACTTTCTGCAGCAATTTTAGGAGAGAGGAAAACTAGCCAGAGATTTTAATGCAGAAGGAGGATTTAACTTTTGCAGATTCTTTCATAGACTTACGGTGCTTTGTCTTCTTATCAACCTTGGATTACACAGGCTGCATTTATTAGTGCCTAAGACTCCTCTATGCATATCTTTAAAATGACCCTCATTTTACTTCACGACATTCAATTGTTCCTTGTTTTCCCTATTAGTATGCCCCGGTGAACACCAACATTCATCAGCAGAAATGTCAGACACAATGGAGAATTTCTTCAAAAGTCATTTTATTACACACACACCAAAAGAGAAATGGAAAAAAAAGAAAAAAGGAGAGATCTTATATCTCTTAAGTTTTCTTTAATCTGTCCTTGATTTATGGTAAAGTCATCCCTGATTCCTTTGTTTGCGTTCTAAATGCGTTCTACCTGCTATGTGAAGAGTGCACAATATTCTGTATATCTAGATATGTACAGATCCTCCCACATCCTACTTAAGAGAAAATTAAAAAACAATGAAAAAATACACTGTCCTTTCACACTTGAAAATCTCACTGTATAATTAAAACAGACTTACTTCATGTATGCAGTGAGCATTTTGCTAATTAGCTTTCTTCTGGCACTTGTGAAGCAAAAATCAATTTTTCATGGAGTCATTTTTCCCTCCTTGTAATAAGTAACATTTAATATTTGCTAGTAGAGTAATAAAATGTATTTTGAGGTATTTTATAGAGTATCAAATTAAATATTTCAATTAGAGCTTCAATGAACTGTTCAGCAAAGATTTGAATGAACCCCTGTAGGCCAACCTTAAAAAAAAATCAAGGCTTGTATTTTCATGCACTCCATAAAGATGTGTCAGACTTGCAATTAAAATAATTCATTTTTCTAAATGAGCTGAGAGAGACCACATCTCTTCTGCTCAATTACTCCAATTTCTACAACTTTTTTCTCCTATGTGCTTGTGCGCATAAAACTTCAGAGCAGAAAGTATTGTGAGACTTTGGAGAGTGTAAAACTGGGAATTAGGATCGGTAAGCTCCAACTTTGCAACGTAAAACAGAAAAGTACATTTTGATTGGTTGTTTCCCTGAGTTTTCCAAACAGGCAAAACCTTAAAATACCCATCAGCTAAACATCTGTCAAGGTGTTATGCATCCTCAGGGTCCTGCCATAAGATACCCAGAAACTACTTTTTCCTGCCCTGTCTCTTTCCTTTGATATTTAGTCTTGTCATAGCCCCCTTGAAACTGTTTTTATCTGCTGTCATTTGGAATCTTCCATGTCTATCAAACTAAAGCCTTGAACACTGCCAGTCTTGTGAAAGAGTATTCCTTACTCTGTGTTTGTTTAGCAGAACAGGCAGGGAATATTCCTGACATCTTAGTTCATTTCTCTATTATCTTTTTTTTTCCCCCTTTTCTTCTTAGAGGATGAGGTTTGTGCTAAAGCAGAAAGTTCCTGTGAAAGTCCTAGTCTATTTGATATGAACAAGTGTTCATATTCATTTAGCAAGTGTTCAACATTCACAAAGGTTTGCACATTTATAGCACTAGAAAAAGTAATTAGTTTACCCTGCTAGCCTTCGTAAATCCCTGTATGGCCTGCAAAATGCATTTTCCCCAGGATCAGTTTCTTCTAAGACTTTCTTCTTGCTGCCTCTTGTTCACAGCTGACATGAAGTTAGAGCATAATTTCAGATAAGGAAGGATTTATAAGATTAGCCACTGAATATATAAATTATTCAATTTACTTACTTTTTTCCAAACAACTTTCACTTCTGTGGTAAAGACAGTATTTTGGTTTCTTCATTTCAACTTGTGGCATTTTCATTCTAAGGTCTTAAATCTCTTTATTAAAAATATGAATGAAGTATCCTTGCTGGATGAGCGTTATTTATCGGGGCAATCCCCATTTTCAGTACACGATGGGGGATGAGGTACTGAGGTGCATGGTTTAGAGATTGGTGGGAATGGTTGGACTCAATGATCCAGTGGGTCTCTTCCAACCTGGTGATTCTATGATTCTATGATTCTATGAACACAGCCACAAAAACTTATTTTTTTATACAAGATATATATACACAGAACCGTAGAATAACCGTAGAATTTGCTGTCAACCAAACATCCTTTCAAACTGAAAGGCATATGATGACTTTGAATGAGATGGCTTTACATGATGTCTTTAAATCACAGTTTGGTGAACCATCTTCCTTGCACAGCGATGTGGGTGAGGTAACACAGAAACCCACGGGTTTAACAGATTTGTATTTTCAGAGAGAAAGATATGCACGCAATGGCTTTAAGGGTGATCAATCTGCTCTGCATGGGCAATTACTTAAATATTCATACTAAAACTAAATCTTGAAACATTTTCACTTGTCCCAGTCATGTCTTCTATGACTTGATCCCATAAGCCTTCAGAAACACAAAGCAGAATAATTTTTTTAAGCAACTATTCCTTTGGAAAAATTATCCCCAAATGAGAAATATTAGCAATGCAAGAAGGATAAAAATACTTTCTGCATTTTTGTCCAAACTACTGCATATTTTTGCTTAGTTTCATTTACATTTCTTGGGCAAAACAGAGCTTCCAAATGTGAGATATGTTTCTGAGATGACTCAGTGTCACAAGTTCAGATCTCCTGTCCAGCTATGCTCATCAAGCCCATCATTCTGTTGGTAGGATGCGCATATGAAAGGCTGTAATGATGACCATTTATTGATTTTTTTTGTTGTTATTTTTGTAAGATCATCTTTCAGTGCTTTTTTTTAACCTGGCTTACATTAATTGTGCTTTAGATTAGCCTCAGACATATACACAGCTCATGGATTCCACAGGACCTTGGCATATATTCGTGCTTCAACATGTGCTTCATTGCTGTCCTGAAGGATCAGGGTGCAAGAAAAAAAAAGGCAGGAGGTAAAAGGTGGAGGGAGAGAATGTAATGTTCATTCCCACCCCACTTAAGAGGGCACTTTTTAAAGCTACTATGACAAAATCAAAGTCATACACAATTTGCATAATCATGAGGTCAATTAAAAATTCAACACCTTTTAGAAGACATTCACAAAACATTGTAGAATAAGACATTCTTATGAATGAAATGGTATTGAACAAAACTAGTAGCTTTCATAATGGTCTTTGAATGATTCATACCTGAACAGATTAGAAAGCAAAACAATCATGAAAACAAAAAACTGTCATAAACTAAATACAGAAAATACACCCAGACTATTCACCAGTATAGTTGACAGAAAAATAATACTCTACCGTGTCATATTTTCTGATGCTGACTAATGTTTTCTTTTTTTTCATGCGTAGCTCATAGGCAGTCTTTAAGAAATTACTCTTTTAGAGACACTCAAGCAGCAAATAAACTTCAATTGAGTGCACTTAGACCTTAAGAACTGTAGCAGTAATAAAACCAAACATTATTTGAATATCTAATGAGATAGATATCTAGTATATGTATACTGCACTGTTAAATTGACTATATCATGCGTATAACGTATGTTCTCTTTATCTTGTATGTGAAAGTTAATGTGTTATTTCAGTACACTCATTTAATCTACATAGCAGAAAATATATAGAAGAAACAATTTTCCAATTTGATGAAATGTTGGGTTCAATTCCATTCTTTTGCGGTCCAGGGAATTACAACAATCTTGAGAAAGTTTTTGTCATTCTTCATCCCAACCTTAGAATTCAATTACCAAAAATAATCACTCCTATATTATATTAATATTACTCCATTTTGATAAAAGAGCTGTTATATTTTCCAAGAAATTGCTATTTTCATTGGATATTTTCTAAATAAAATGCTGCTTTAAATATGGCTGAAATCATAGTTAATTATAAATGCAACTAAAAGGGTGTCACAAGGTTAGAAACACCAATAATCTATGTGTCACAGCAAACATCATATTGAAAATGCTTTGGGGATTTAATTCCAAAGATTTATATGTCACTTGATTTATCTATTCTATTTCAGTGCCTGCAAAAATCTCCCAGGAAATAATCATTAGAAAAACTGGCTGCTGCTGCTAAAAACAATAGAGGATTTTGTTTTGCTAATAGCACAATTCATTCCCCAAACAGAAAATTAGAAACAGCACCCTTAGGAGTATTTCTGAACTACAGTGAAATGAAATAAAACTCTCTTCATTGTTATTGATGGAACCTAATAAAATGCTTCATACTAAATTGCCTTTAATGCATCTGTACATAAAATTCATTATGCAAATAATATAATATTTTATCTCTATGGATAACTGCAACAGTAATCATACTTAAGTGTTGGGTTTTTTTATCCACACAGGTGTTTTCCAAAGGTGAAATCAAATAAAATTCTGATTTTACCTACATGAAAATGGAAAAGGTAATGAAATCCAGGTTGTGAACTTCTTGATGCAGAGTAACACAGAGACACTGTCAAGCTTCTCCTTGTAATTAAGCAGTCTATCACAGAATGGCTGACGTGAGGAGGTTCCACTGGACACCATTCAGTTTAACACTCTACCCTGGGCAGGGTCAGCTGGAGCAGGATGCTTGGAACTCTGTTCAGTATGTCAAGAGGTGGAAAGTCCCTAACATCTCTGAGCAATCTGTGCCAATACTCAGTCACCTTCAGAGGGAAAAAAGAAGTGTTTCCTAATTTTCAGAGGGAACCTCCTGTGTTTCAGTTTGTGCCTCATGCCTCTTGGACTGGCACTGGGCACCACTGAAAAGAGTCTCTTTCTGTCTTCTTTGAACTCCCCTTTCAGGTGTTTGTACACATCGGTAAGACCTACCCGAGCTTTCTCTTCTCCTGACTGAACAGCATCAGGTCTCTCAGCCTTTCCTCATAGAAGCGATGTCCAGTCTTCATGACCCTTTGCTGGACTGTCTCCAGCATGTCCATGTCTCTTTCTCAGTGATGAACACCAAACTAGATACACTACTACAAATGTGGCTTGTGTACATCTCCCACAGTCATGGAAGTTCTGCCTTCTGCATTCCACTGCCTGCTGTCTTTTATTGTCAGCCTTTGCCATGTAATGTGCAATTTGGATTGTGTGTTCCTTGAGGTAAGGATCTGTCAGTTTTTATTTGCCTGTACAATGCCATTCACACCTATGGCTCTATAGAAATAATTTATAATAATTTATGACAGAGTATATCATTACCAATCATCACATACTGTGTGATGAAAGAAAAGTTTTTCTAATACTAGTGGAATTACATGCCCTGATTCTTGAAAGTTGACTTCTTAATATATATTCAACATAAAATAGAAAGGATACAGGAATAAGGGCTCAAGCACCCAAAAGCTTTTCTGATTTTTCCAAATTTTTATTTAATAAAGATTGTTTCCTACAAAACTTGCCTTCTTTATGTCCTGAAACTATCACATCTAAACCAATTCTGCTAATATAGTACAAAAATACGGGTGTTACCATTATGATACACAACATAGATTTTCCATACAAACTTCTTTACATAACAAGACAGGAGGAATACAGTAATGATTTGATGTATGCAGATGGGAACCAAAATCCAGGAGTTCTAAGTCTTTCTTCTGCTGTAGACTAAATTAATTCCCCACCAAAATTAACAAAGTTTTTAATGTACTTCATCAGAAGAACATTCACCTTATCCTCTGAGAAATACGAAGAATTTACCTTCTTTTTTTCTATATAAATGTAACATAACAAATTATTTGTGTAGCTAGGAAACTTTTACATCTACACTTTAAAATTTTGGGGAATCTGAAGTCACTACTCTAACAATGACTGTAACGTGAAATATCTCTCTGTATCTCTCTTACAATCAATAATTTTCTTTACTCAGTAGACTAGAAAAATGAACAGTGTCTAAGAATTAAAAAATAATAGTGTTTTCAGAATCAGCAATCAAGTCTTTGCTGTATGAAATCACGTACCTATGCATCTTACAACTGTTGTGCATCCCTGAAGAGTTAAAAATACAAAAATGGACCACTGACATAATCTTAATACTGCAGAGGAAACCCTCTTTCTCAAATCAAGGCCAAGTATCAATTTCAGACATTTTTAAAGAATTTGGGTTTTGTGCATGATCTGTGAACATTCAACAAGTTTTCTTTTATAAATGTTTTCCTTACACTAAATTCTACACTCCACTTTGTACAAGTATTTTTTGAGCTGCAGGTTCTCTATTTACCAACAGTTTGCTACTGACAGCATATGGTGTTGTTTCCTTGGTTTGATCTCCTAGGTCTGGCACAACAATGCCTTCACATATTTCAACACTCTTTGTAACCTCTTTTTAACACCAATAAAAATGAATAATGTTGGTCTTTATGAAGTACTTGGACTTCTGCAAAGACATGAAGATTGCCTTCTATGGGAGTTCTATGTACTGCATGTATATCTCTAAAAAAGATTTATTTTAGCTTCTTCACATGGGCTTCATGCAGCTTCCATTACTTAATGTTTTTCTTGTCCAGATGATCACTATACATGTCCCTAACTTGAAGTGTGGAGTAGAAAGAGCAAGAGACCTGTGTGCAAGCTGCAGTCTTCAAGAACCTTAAGAGAAACAGCTATCCTGTCATGCAGAGCAAACGACTCCCCTTCCTCCTCCTCCCTTGTCTGCTCTACTCTGCTCCCACTCCTGCATCTGTGTGACCTTCCAGGAACCACAATTTCTGTTTTTGCAATTTTCTACATTTACATTTTTCTAAGACCCCCAAGCCTGATATTTCCACGCTTTACAGTGTTTTTTTTCCCAATCTGACATGTCGTTTTTAAATTGAAAGGTTTATTAAGAGTATTTTTCGAAATGGTTTGGTCTTTCTCATTAAATGCAGTAACTCCTGGCATCTTTCAAAGAGGGATCATACTATGCACTGGGGATACAAGCTAGTATTTTAATGATGTTTCAGAATGGAAACACAGTTCAGAAATAAGAGGTAATATGCAAGTGGTTTGAAGACTAGAGAACAAATAGCATGAATACAAAAGATACATAAGCCTGTAAGCACTGTAAAAATGTTGCTTATTGACTGAGATCTGTTTATGTCTTACCCCTGAAAGAACAGGAAAAAAAATTCCTCTGAACAAAAAACTGAACCAAAGTAGCACCATATAAATATCAGATGTGACCCACACAAAAAAACCCTAAAGCTAGCAAGATATTTTTGCTGCAGGAGATGGAAACTGAAAAACATCAATGATATTTACATCTCTTTCATAACTGTAATTTCTGTTGCCATTTGGACAGAGCTCCCTCTGGGTAAAAATAAGTCTGGGGTTCAACCATACATACAAACACTCCTAAACAAGTTAGGATGAAAGTGAGACATCTGTACAAGCATTACCTTTGTGTACTACACTCAATGAGGTAGGAAGAGTCTCTGCCACTGAAACCTACTGGTTTGAAACAGCCATACATTAACTATCTTATTCTCCAAGACAGACAACCTGGTCTCCTTCCAATTACTCTCCAAATGTGCTTGGGAACCGTATGGGAAAATGCAAGCTGGCCTGGGCCCAAATCTGTGCCAGGAATCATTCTAAAATCTAATAGCAGAGATGAATGTATTCCAGTGCCTATGGGCGTCTCCTGACACTATTTGCCTTACTTATAAAAACACAGACAAAATGTCTGGTTTACATTTCTCAGGGCTTCTGTGCAAATGCATGTAAGTTCTCTTAGATTTGATGGTAAACATGGGCTAAGTGACTGGGTACTAGCCCTCAAAATTTTCTATATTGATTTCCAAGAATATTACGATAGAGAAATAGACTGCTGAGTAGCAAATATAAACCTGTTAATAAAAGGTTTGTTTCTTTTCCATGTTGTCCACAGGATCCACTGGGTATTTAGAAACAGTCCTTAGACCTAGTAGTCTTCACGTCAGAAGTTGAAAAGCACTGCTTCAGAATGATCTGACATTAGTATACAGACTGATGAGAAGGAAATTATGTATTCCTTTTATGATAGAGGATTAATTGGAAAACTACTGTACATGGTAAGTTGTTGAGTTTTGGTTGCCTGAACTAGGATTCAACATAAGGTGATGCTGCTTCGCATGCCATGTCATACATTAGAAAATAGCTAATAGCCAAAATAATGGTGAGAAGAAACTGTCTTGGCTTTTACGTGCAAAATGAATGTAAGTGCTAGACAGCAAAATGTTCTTATTTAAAAACACAGAATGACATCATTTCCTTATTGTAACCATAGCTATTATCTGATTCTAAACGGAATAAATTTGCATGCAGTGGGAGTTAGGTTTTCTTTCTTTCTAAATCAGGTTTCAGATCTTCTGCAGGAGTTAAATTTAGGATTTTTCAAAATCTACTCACAGAATGGACTATTTCAGGGCTGTCTGCCTGAAAGGCAGAAACAAGCAAGGAGACCTTAATCCCAATTTTTGAGAAGACAGAAACAGAAGACTCAAACCCAGCAACAGGCATAATTTTTGTCATTTGCATAGTGAGACAAAATTCAGTGTTGTTTAATTGTATGTTTCTCACTAATAAGAGGCCCAAACTAAACCACTTTGCACGCTGAGCCTTTTAAAGCCAAGGATTGACTATTGGCTTCACAAAGGAAGTTAATTTAAAAATTCTCAGCCCTAAATTAAAACCATTGCTCTCATTTTGCACTCTAAGCAGGACATCTGTAGAACTGGGAAACATTTACACAAGCCAGTAAGAGGTATGCAGTAGCAAGTCAGGCCTCCAACACTGCAATTAATTCCAGCATGTTTTAACTTTGTATTTACAACATAAAGCAGGAGACACCTGTACTCATATAATGGAGGAGAAGGAAGCAGAGAGGGAGAGTGTTCAACTGAAAATAAGAAACCTGGGGTCAAACCCTATCTCTAAATCAGACTGAGTGAGGACCTAATCCTAAGTATCCTGCTTGAGGAAACCATCATGTTATATGGGAAAAATTCCTCTGCTTCCTTAGGTTTCTCTTAAAAAGAAATTACATAGGTACTAACGCAAGGTAGAGGACAGAACAGTGAACCTTAGATGGAGGAAGGTGTCATTATATCCTCATAATATCACTCAGATACAGCTCTGCCTGGCTGTAGAGGATAGGACACAAGTCAATTCTCTCTGAGCAGCATTTCCTTTTCACAGGCTGAGCCCCTGACCAAAAGCAGGTTGTTTTATATGCTAAAATGCCTGCCTTTGAATGACATATATTTTTTTTTCTAGGTAGATGTGTAGGGATGATGCAGTGAAGGGGCTGGCATCTCTCTGGGCACTGCTCGTACAAAAAGGCTGTATATACTCAGCTTTCCTACCTGCCACAGCTGTTCCTGTCAGAAAGGAGAGATGCTAGTATGTTGTACTGCTAGCACAGAAGTATCTTGAAGGAATATTACAGAATCACTGCCACATACACCAAATATTCTTTTTTGTGTATGTACAGAAACATAGCACTCACAGTACTTATTTATAAATTTGTCTGTTCTAAATCTATCAAACCACAGCATTTGGTTGTGATATCCCAAGATTTGGTTGACTCTTCCACAACAGGCAGAAAGCTCTTGCGTAACAGCAATAAGTAGTGCAGATGTTCTACCAAGCCCACTCTGCATCAGGGTCCAGAATATCGCAGTACAAAAATGAGACAAGCCAGGGATTTGATGGATTAGCCCAACTGGTTATTAAGCAGTTGAACACAAGTTGTCAGAATATTAGAGGTGTGGTGTGATTGTGTACTTTTATACTTTGCAGTCATTTTACTCCATTACCATGAAATGTGGAGTGAAAAAACCCCAAACCCTAACCCTGAGGTTATGGAGATGAGCATAGCTCATCACCTGTGTTTGCTTCATATTGCTAAGCTCTTCAAAACAAATACATACTTATACACAAAGAAGGAAACTTTCTGTATGGAAACCCCACCTCAGTTGTCATCCCTCAAAGATCATTATCTCTGTAACTCCAGACACATTTGGATTCTATTAATAATATAATAAGACAATTAATAGATTGACAATAATAAAGATCTGTTGATTTCTAGAGAAAGAACTGTACTATTTCAGTCCCTTCTCTGTATCTCCAGCTTATGCGAATAGGTGAGATTAAATGACACAGGTTAATATTTAAGGCATGTGTAACAGCAGTGTTCTGAAATTGATGTCTTTTTAAGCAAACTGCATAACACCAGAAAATAGTTACACAGTTAATGAATGGGGAAAAAAAAACCCAAAAAACCCCCCCAAAGGGGGGTTGCCACCGAGAAATATCTTAAACCTAGGCAATCTGCCAGTAGACTTTTCAGGACTGTCTGCTGTGGTTTGTACAGGTAGTAGCTCTCCCACCACGAGTCCTGTATTCACAAGGCCATTTCCTGCAGAATTCCTTCCCTTTCTAAGCTGGCAATATCTCCCATGGAGAAGGATCTGTTGCAACTCCCAAACTCTGCAATTTCTTGCCTACTCACCTCATCCTTGCTGTCCTAACCTCACCCTGGCCATGCTCTGGTGAGACTGGGAGACTAAGGCTTGTGACCTGCCACTGTCATTAAATCTTACAGCCTGACCCCTCCTTCTGGTATATCAAAGGCAGGGACTACCTCCTGAAATATTTCTATATATCAACTGGAACATGTTTGAGGTAGAGGGGCAGCTTGACCTGAGTAAATCTCTTCTCTTTGAGGCAGCTGGTAACTTGGGGACAGAATCAGTACTTAGCCTGGCAGCTAAATCACATATTTGCTGTGCCTGGGAAGAAAGGTGGCAGGGGAAAGACTGGGAAAGGGATATGCTCTTAAATCATATGGACACAGATTTATTTATGCAGCTAGCAAGTATCTAAACCCACCAGGACTCTGAATGAGTTATGCTTCTCACCAAAGCTTTTGCACAGACACATAGATAAGTCATGCTTTAAATGAACCTCGTATTCAATACTACAAGCCCTACCTTGCTACTTAGTAGTTAGAAAATGTGAGTGTGGTAGCAGGGCCAGAGTGTCAGAAGCTGAGTTATTAAGTCCATGGCAAGGAAGCACTTAGAATTATAGAATCATAGAATCATAGAATCACCAGGTTGGAAGAGACCCACTGGATCATCGAGTCCAACCATTCCTATCAAACACCAAACCATGTCCCTCAGGACCTCGTCTACTCGTGCCTTAAACACCTCCAGGGAAGGTGAATCAACCACCTCCCTGGGCAGCCTATTCCAATGCCCAATGACCCTTTCCGTAAAAAACTTCCTCCTAATGTCTAGCCTAAATCTCCCCTGGCGGAGCTTGAGGCCATTCCCCCTCGTCCTGTCCCCACTTGGCACATGTTGAAGATCAGCAGGGCTATATTAGTTAGCTAGGATCATCCATAACTGCCTCTACACTGCAAACAGAGTCACATTCAAAAGGCTGGTTGTACTTTGAAATTGTGGACTGATCTCACACTTGCCTAAACTTCCCACTTTTCTACCTTACTCACCCTGCATTATCATAAATTTATCATGGTATTAAGTAACTTTAGTGGTTAAAGCTTCAAGCATGGGTTCTTCAATGCTTCCATATTCCTAGGCAGAAATTATTTTCACTTGCTCTCTACCCTATGATATCATAACATTTAATATTCTTTCATTGGATTATTAAGTCTAATTGGCCTCAGGGGATAAAGTTTTTTGAAAAAAATATCTGCCATGGTCTCTGTAGTGAAAAAGAAAGTTGAAAGCAAATTTTGATAGTAGTAAAAATACTGAGAAATAAATAATCTATTCTTACAAGAAGGGAAATAAGGAAGTTTGAGAATAAAGAAATGTGGAACATAAGAGTAGTCAAGAATGGGATAATAGAAAAGATATAAGGGAAAGGGGGTTATGGTTGAAAGGCACACAATCAGGAATTAATTTGTATGGAAGGAGGGTCCAGAACAAGATACTTACATAACATACATAAGAAGATAAGATAAAATAGGAGCTTGGGTGATGCACCATTCTGGAACAGAAAATAGACATAAAATGAAGGATGAATAGACTAGGAGGAGTGAGAGGTGGAGGTTTATAGGCATTATGGCTAAAAAGCAGTCTTGAAATGAGGGAAGGGCATAGTATGCTCCTTCACCTCCACCCCCACAGCTGCTTCACAGAGTGTCTTCAACAACCTCTGGGGATGTAGTGTGCTGGTGTACAGGGAGATCGAATGTATGTATGCACAAAGGGTGCTGGCCACACAGAGGCTACTGCCTGAGCTGTCTATACAGTTGGGGAGCCAGGTCTCAGATTAGGTCCCAGGAGAGAACAGAAGCTGATTCACCATGGCTCCAGGGTCTGGAGGTTTGAATTTCAGCTTTAGCTAACCAGGAATTTCCCCCACACCTCTTTAGAGCATTGATTAAAATACTAACGAGGGTAGCATGAACTGTGAGAAAATAGATTGTGTGAAAAGCAAATGTGACTTGAGAAGAGTGCATCAAAGCAAAAAGCTGTACTCATAAGCAATTGCTCAGACAGTGATACTGTCTCCATGGAGCGTGAGCAGAATAGAAAATTCTATATGTAGAGTAAATTCTGGCTTCATGTCGTATCACAAACACGTCTGTTGTCAGTAGTCATAAGTAGTGATAAGGAGAGCTTAGATGTTTTAGTATATTTAATGTCTCATTTTTGTATTTACCCAAATAGTGAAATTTTATGCCATTTACTAATCACTTCTTAGCCAGCAGCAGCAGACTCCTTATTCCCCGAAGTCTCTTCTCAGTTAATTGCACTCATGAGTACGGCAAATTTAGAATTATTATTCTTCAACAAATCCTTGCAGCTTCCTGGACGGGAAGCTGGTATAACAGCTAGGCAATATAAGCTATGTTATCACCTCACCTCACATATTGGTCTAATATTTTAATGGACTTTTAAAGTCAGCTACTGATGGACATTTCTCCTGTAAAAAGGATGGGTCAATAAAATATACATATGTATATATAAATTAAAAAGTAATCCCCTCCAAAAGCAGGATGAAGACTGGTGCTAAAATCTACTTAGCACTCTGGTCTACAGGATACAGTCTATGAATCCAGAAGATGTGCCCAAGCAGAGCAGCTAGCAGTAATAACTGATTAACCCCATTTCTTTTGAAGGCAATGTACTAGCTCTGTATTTTGATCTGGCTGTTTCTATTAGCACTTGTTGTCATGGACTGTTAATAATAGCCAGTCTGAAAAAAAATTAGTTATCACTTTGTTTCAAAGTGTGCCTTTGGGGCCAGATTCACAGCCAGAAGAGCTCTACTGATTTTTCTAGGCTTATATTGCTTATATTCTGGTGTTTACATGCAGTCTCATTCTTATTTAAATGATCTGAAGGAAACAGTGGCAGTTGTCATACCAGAAGAGTTTTCTTTAGTGCTTGCAGTATTTTCCTGTCCAAGCTTTGCTGCTTGGCTGAGTTGCAAAAACTGGTTTTGCTTAAATTTCTCTTTTTTTTTGAAGATAAATGACAGTATCTTTTACACATAAGGCAGGAAAACAGGTTTTAAGAGGCCAATTCTACCTCTCAGATAGTGAAATCCCCTCTGAATATACTGACAGGCCTCACAGCACCACATTCTGTACCCATACTTCTGCATTGTCACTGTTCAGATCCTCCTGCTTGCTACTTAGTGGTGTAAAAGAATCACTTTACTGTAGGGCCTGAACAATAACACTGAAATAAATGAAAAGATTCAACTGATGTCACCAGACTTTGGCTAAGGACCTATTCCCATTGTGCACCATGATGAAAGATGTGCAGTTTGCTTTGCTGGGCTTTATCTCAAGGAAAGATGCTCTCCCTGAAGGGTGTCACGAACACTAGCTCTCACTATCAACAGCAAGCATTCACTTGCAGACGTGCCTAGAACTGATCAGCTTTTAATAAGCTCAGTCAAACCATAAAGTCTAAGTTGAATGATGTAACTCTAACCTCTTTTCACAAAGTCTGAAGACTGAAGACACTGGACAGCTCTGTATCAGAGAGGATTTCTGTTTCAAAAAGTCCTGTTCAAAAGTGAAGCACAAACAATGTAACCCCCAAAGCGTGACTGCAGCAACACACAAATAAAAATGGACTGAAAAATGGTAGTAGCCATGGTTATACATACACACCATCACAACACAGTGGTCCTATAAACTACTGCAATGGAAAGTTCAGTTATAGCCCCACATAATGCAAGTCTCTAAAAGCAAAACCAGGAAAAGTTAAAACAGTGCATCTCTTGGAATCAACAAAGCAACCAGTGCAACAGGGAAATGTGTGCTCTTTGCAGGAGGAAATTGCATTTCTGCATGTACAACCTTAATTGTAGAAACACACCTTGAGAAACAAAATGAGTAAACTGGTTGCAAAGTATCCCGGGAATGATGAAAAAGCCAGCAAACCAAGTGTCACAGTTTAGCTCCACCCTAGCCTGGCAGATAGCTTGATTAGGGCAGTTGTGACCCCAATTCTGACCCTGTTCCCAGCGAAAATGGAAAGGGAAATGAGGGAGAGAGACTTGTGTGTCAGATAGTAGGACTAAAACAGCTTTAATGAAACAATAATAATGAAAAGGAAAATAACATTAATAAAAGAATAACAAATTATGTACAGATAGACAAAATCAAATCCCCTACTGATGACTATACGTCACCACTGACACTGCAGGAAAGGTCCCTGGCTGGATTCAGCAGCAGATGGGATCTGGCTTCAGGAACTGGCTTCTATGATTCTATGGATTAGTATCAGGGGCAGAAAAACAGATGAGGTCCTCACCAGGCACCAGCCATTGAAGGTGATGACTTGACCCTCATGATCTCTCTGTTTTATACTGAGTATGACATATATGGAATGGAATAGTTTGTTGGCCAATTTTGATTCGCTTGTTGACTCTGCTCCTCCCCGCAGGTGCGACCCTTTTTACCCTTTTACTTCCAGCACCCCACCAACCCAAGGATGACCTTGGTTTCTATATAAATAAGTATAAACAATAGCCTTTCCCATTATTTTGGGAGTATAAACAATAAGTATAAACAATAGCCTTTCCCGCTATCACTTCTAGAGACAGATACTGTCTAAAAAATATGTCCTTAACTTTCAGAAAATGAAGTTACTTATAAGAGGCTTATCTGAGAAGTTATAAAATTGGTTCTGCTTTAGCTTAAACCAGAACAGTAAGGAAGAAACCCCACAATTGCCTTTTTCATACCAGATGATCCCATTAATGAGAAGTGCTGAATAATTCTATTAGGTTCCACTAATTCACATGGAAATTCTTAAGTACTGCATAGTTCATGTAATAAACATGGTGACCAAGTGTCCTCAGACTTTCTGTAATGGACTATATAACGCCTAGAAACTTTGACTCACATCTGACATTATTGGCTGTTTATAGCTTTACATAATGAATCAAGGCATTTACAGAATATCATTTTTATAGGACATCTTTCAGAAATGCATACTGCAGCTCATAGAGCCTATACAGTTGCTGAGCACTATTTAAAATATTATTTTCAAAATAAATTGCAGTCCCTAGACTTTCAGTGAACAGATATGGTTGTACTGTTATCTTTCAAAGCAGTGTCTCCCAGATCCTCCACAGATTGCCTAACTGACTGATCAGGAAATCCCAGACAGGGGTGCTACCTACCCAAGGGCAAGCAGTGAAGGCTTGTTTCTGTGTGTATTTCATCCTTAAAGGTCATGACCATGCTCCAGTCTGGCAGCCAGGAAATCAGCCAGTTACCAGACAAATCCTCCTTCCAGGTGAGCCCTGCTGATGGTTCCCAGATACTGGAAGGCAACTGAATGTTTTGGAGACCTGACCCAGGGCTGAGTTTGGAGCAAGGTGGGTGTGTATCTGTTAACACTGTATAGAGAAGCTTTAGCTTTTCTGTGTTTCAGTCTACACTGGAGGTAATATGGATAGAAGTAGTTTCCTGCTTTCCTTGGGTGTTCTTAGGCAAAATATATGAAATCTTGGATGTACTCTACTTATGAGGGATGGAATGCTGATGGCATGGCTGAATCAAGGAGAATATTTTAGTGGCATCCTGAAGTAAGTGTTCAAACTTCTGTGAGGTATGGAGTTGTGTGGTTTTGCTCATGTGAAAAAGGCAGGAGGGACTTTTCTCCACGGACTGAGTCCCTGGCACCAGCAGGAATCTTTTATTTACTTCAGTAGAGCTCAGATCACTCTAGAGTCTTAATAGGGAATGAAAATAATTGGTAAAAACCCCAAGTTTTGCTTGTTTAGTCTGATCACTGCATGGCACAATGTAGTCTGTGTGCAGAACAGTACAAATCACAAGTTTGCTTCTTGCTGTAATTTTCTGCAGCATAGCATGGCACCAGGGGTCCCAATTATACTGTGCAAGAGCCGTTTTCCGAATGGAGTCAGAGAGAAACCACAGAATGAGGTTGAGGATATTTAGTTTGTACAGCTCAAGAAAAATGACATCTACCACATGTCACTCTTGGGAAATGAGTAACTGATCAGAAAGAGTGTTTTTCTAAAGCTTAGTTTCCCCATGACTTCGTTTACCTTTTAAAGCATAATCCACTCTTAAAGAGCATCCTGCAAGAAGGAAAGTTAACATCCTTGCCAGCTAAGCAGGATTTTTAAACTCTCTTTCTTCTACAGGTCAGGAAATTGATTGGATTTAAATTATGTAGACTGATGTGGCTAAAGACATAAGGCCAAATACAGAAGCAATGCAAACATGGATCCAGGAGAGCTAGAGTCTTTAGATTTTATAACCTATGAGCTAAAAGGAATGCAATAGAAAAAACAAACAAAAGAAACCTTACCAGGAAACTTAAAGAGAGTGTAAAATCAAATAAAAATTTCTTCCTATCTTTTATTGAAACCTAAACTTATCTCATGGGTGACACATTAATTGTAACTAGAGTCCCTTACTTGTAGTGATAATAGGTAAATTATCTCTGAATTTGGGTTAATTTTGGACAGGACTCCAGTCCTAACTCAGACATCTAAAGTTTTGGCCTGAGTCTAAACTAGAATAGAACAGACCAGACCAGAACAGAGTAGAATGTTTCAGTTGGAAGGGATCTAAATGATCACCAGTCCAATTGCCTTAGCAATTCAGGGCTGAGCAGAAGTTAAAGTACAGTACTGAGAGCACTGTCCAAATGGCTCTCAAACACTGACAGGCTTGGGCATCAATCATCCCTATAGGAAACCTGTCCCAATGTTTGACCACCCTCTCAGTAAAGAAAAGCTTCCTAATGTCCAATCAAAACCTCCCCTGGCTCAGCTTTGAATCATTCCTACACATCCTATTGTTGAATACGAGGGAGAAGAGACCAGAAGCTCCTCAACCCTTCCTCTCCTCAGGAAGCTTCAGAGATCAATGAGGTGACCCCTCAGCTTTATTCTCTTCAAACTGGAGAAGCTCAAAGTTCTTGGTCACTCCTCTTAGCACATTCCTTCCAGTACTTTCACTAGCTTTGTTGCCCTCTTCTAGGTGCATGTAAGGACCTTAACATATTTCACTCTAGTTGCCTAAACACATTTTCTAATCAGTGTAGGGAAATGAGTACTTCTCAAGATTGATCTATCCCAATTCTCTGAAACATCTGTTTTAGAACTGGGTGAATCACCTTCTGGAGATGCCAGCTTCTCCTAAATGATGGCTAGATGCCTCCCCATAGAATTAGAGTCAAAACAGAGTCTAATCCACAAACGGAGTTTCCTTTCAATGAAAAATTCTTACAAAGAAAAATGTGGTTTATTTCTAAATCAGAGACAAACATCAAAATTCCATTTTCACAGACTGGATTCTCTAAGAAAAGTTGAATCACAAATGTTAAATTGTTTGTTTTGATAATGTCAGATTAGCATTCTTTGCTAATGTCAAAATATGTTGCCTCATAAAAGTTTAAAATAATCAATACCACTAGAAAAATACAACATATTAAAATAATATCAGTTATAATAGTGATGAACAATACTGTTTGACAATGTAAAAACAGTTCCACATAAAGCCAGGAAGCAGATACTTGGTGTGAAAAATTTCAAGGAAGGGACAGTGTTCCACATAAAACAGATGTGGAATCGTCCAAAATAACTCATTGAACATGTGTGCAAAATCTGAGAGATTGCTTTTGATGAGGAAGTCTTTCCCAAGCTACCAGAATGTAAAACTGTGTGCATTGATGGGGATGAACAGTATTTTTAAAATATACTAGAAAAAATATAATAGTTTACAACTTCAATATGCATGTCTTGTTTTATCCTTCCTCACACGGTGAATGGATAAATCAACAGTAGAACTATAGCCACCTAACTTAGCTATGTAAATGCCATGTCTTCACACCATGAATAAGTAATACAGGATGAAGTCTGCAATCCTAAGTGTCACAATAATTCTTTCCTTGGCCCTACATCTTTTCATTAAATGTGTTATTGTGAAATTAAATTTCTACTTTAGATCTGTCTTAGATGACCCTGAGCTTGTCCTCTCCATTCAGCTACATGAGATGTTCTTAGAGGAGATATTACCTTTTCCCTCCAAGGTTTTCTTCTCTTATTATTCTTACACTATTACAGCTACAAGAGCACTACCACTAGTTTCAATTACCTCAGACAGCATGAAACAGCTTTCATGGAACTGAGAAAGCCTTTACTCAGAATAAGCTAGTGTCTGGCCATTATGATGCTCTTCTGGGACATTTTGCTGGAGTGGGGTGGGGGGCAGGCTGAATCCCATTAAGTAGAGGAGGCAATTGAATCTGCCTTTCCTTCAACCTGGGCGAGTACTTTAAGCATGAATTATTGGATAAAAGGTTAGAGAAGGATCACCACTGATTTCTCCAGACACATTCTGTGAGAAATGAATAATGGCACCTTATACAGTAGAGCTTCAATGTTGTGAGTCCCACTAGGGCTGAAGTTGTAAGTACTGGAGGACAGCTTAAGACCACCTCTCTTCATAAGAGTTCCTAGTGGCTAGCTTAAGTAGCTCAGCACAGTTTGCAAATCTCATTCTTAGATATCTATTTCTCTGGAAGCACTCTACTGAGGGGATTCATGCCACTCCAGCATTGAACTGAAAATTTAGTCACTGAACAAATAGCTAGAAAGCTTGAGTCTTAAGATTCCAGAAATTTTTAATTATGCATAATTGCTTGATAAACTGGCAACTTCAATATCCTACTTCAGTAGTGCAATTGATATTCTGAAATGAAGTATGTGTCACATGCTCTTTGGGATCAAATACTCTTTCACATTTTGCAAATTTTCCTGAGTGTTGCTAGTGGATGTGGTTCAGGCAATTGAACACAAAGAGAGATTTTCCAACACCATTACAACAAAAGATGACATTTTTATTCTCAACACTTCTAAAATCTCTGTTTTGAGGTAAAACAAAATTTTCCTATTTGCACAGATTTTTACTTCAGAGATTCTGAGAAATCATCATAACGTAAAGGAGTTTAGATGGACTTATTTGCCATTCATTCACATTCTGTGGTTATGTATTGCATAAATTGTAAATAAGCACTCAACAGAAGTGTAAAACTGATAATCTGGGGGGGTGGGGTGGTGTTTTCTATCCAGTTGTGTTTTTCACCATGGTCATAATCACAGAAATAGACAGAGGTTGCATTCAAAGTCAGTCACAGATGTTAAAGATTCTGTATGCTCCAGTAACAAGACCAAACCCTTACAATAGTCCAATTATGGAGAAATGCTTAAAAATATTCTCTCCCCAGTTTTGTTCAGAATTGCAGAAAAAACTTTGCAGATGCTGGAGTGTAACCATGGAATTCAGCCTTCTGTTTCTTAAAAGGCATTAAAGACATGTTTCCAATGCTGCTCTTGCTGAATTTTTGAAATGCAATAGAATACACTGAGATATATGTTCTTAAAAATCTCATGTTTTCATGCAGCACTAGAACATATCTGACATGCATTGAAATGTCAGAAGCATTATATAAGATGACTTAATATCACAAAAATGGTGCCATAATAGTAAAGAGAGTTTGAAATGGAAGCAGGAGCAGCACACACATCTGAAACTGAAGAACGTCCTTTAGTCTCTTGCAGCTAGTTCTTTCTCTGCTGTCATAAAGATGTTCAGCCCAGATATAACCTCAATTTTTGAATTTACTGATCCTTTTATCTCTCCTACAGTTTTCTATATCAAGTTCCTTTAGCAATTTAGGATGCATGCAGCATTCCCACTGGGAGAAAAGACAAAGGAGCTTGCAGTTAGATCATTAGCCTGAAGGTGGGTACACTTGAGTGCCAGACACCACACTGCCACAGACCTTCCTGATGAGTTTGGACAACTCACTCAAGGGGGTCTCCATTTCCTACTTATATACATAAGTGAAACTACTGTAAGGCTTGTGGAGTGCTTAGATAGTATAGTAAAAGGGCCTTCTAACTATCATAAAGAGATTTTTATTTCTAGACAGAATAAGGATTTCATTTAGGTACCAATTTCTTTGATGGATTGATTACATGGCCCAAAGCCCTCTATACTGGAAACTAAGAAAGCAAGTGCTTTACAACAACCCCACTGGAACCATAGCACTGTCACTTTTCACCTGTTTCAGAACCTGTTGGCCGATTACTCATTGCCATGCTGAAACAGTTCAACCAGTAATTGTAAAATAGCATACCTCTCTATTCATAACACAATAGCCACACTGAGAAACTGAAAAATGTGCCTTGCATTTATGTAATTTTATTCTATATGTGTGCACTCCTTTGACAAAAAGCGTTTAAATACACCCAGCTAGGTGTGATTCCTGAAAATATTCGTTTTCAGTACTGAAAAAAAAAATGTTTCGTTTTGCTATTGGGATGCAGGAATACTCTGATTTTCATGCTCTGTTTTCTCTGAAACTCTGTTAGAAAGCTACATCATTCACATCTGTGGTTAGCAGACTTCAGTTTTCATAATCTACAGAAAAGACAGAGCAAGATACTTACTATACACAGAATTCTATCAAAATTGGAACTCCCATTCTCAAGAAATTCCCAGATTTCAAAACTATAACCTTAAAAAAAAGGAAAATCAGTAGCAAAAAATTCTTGTAGAATTGGAATAATCTATATGTCTCTGTATATATGTTTATATACAGAAATGTATATACATATGCACAACTATAACTTTAGCTATAATTATAAAGATATATGTGAGTATGTCATTTTGGGAATGATTATTCTGTCCCAGATTTCCTGTCTATAAGTTTTATATTGAAATCTAATTTATTCTTTCTGAATAATGGAAGGAAGCAGGCATTCCCACATGATGACCCCTTTCAGGTGACGTAAATCACCTTAAAAAAAAGAGATGAAACCATGCTGTTTTACTAATTTTCTGCAATGCCTACAAAGAGCGCTATACATAACCCAGATGTGGTCATATTTCTTTAGACAACTAAAATTGTTTAATATCATTCCTATTCTTCGATTGCCTGTAATCACACAGAGGTTCTCTTTGTCAGAGTTTAAGAGCCTCGGGTGCTCAAAGGTATAATTCTGTTCAGTACGAGGCTGGTAGAGGCTAGGATGGGTGCCCAGTTAGAGAACAAGCTGGGTTTCCCCCAGGTGCCACACACCATAGGAACATTTCACCCTGATAGATTAATGCCTTCAGAGGGCAAAACATTCAGTCAGTAAGTTTCTGATCAGTTCTAGTCTTCAACAACACTGATTCTTTCTTTCCTTAATGTGACTAGCATGCAACATATCCTAGAATGAGTAGATGACTTGATTGAGCTTTATAGATTCCCTAAAGATAGCAAACAAGCTGGTGACTTGCTCCTAGCACACCACAATCTGACATCTTCTCTGGCATCGCAGATTAATGGAATTGCAGTATAAGCTGAAAGCCCAGCTGACCAGTGCTTCAAATCAAAGCAATTCTCCAGCTTAAAACATTTAAAAAGCTTTGACTGTTCACTGGCTTTTCTTGCTGTGTACAGGCAGCAAAGAAAAGATCTCACATCAGCATTGATGGGATTGAGTGAATATACTAAAAATAGGCAGAACTTCATGCAAAGTTAAAGGGGTAACTAAGACCACCTTAAGAAGCAAGAATGGGAAGAATCAAATACTACAGTTAGGCACTATATGAGCAAAGGAAGAAAGAAGTGATGCTGAATCAACACAGAAATTAATCTTGATAGCTTGTCCAAAAGAGCCAGAAGTATGATTGTTTTAAGGAAAATGAAAAAAAACAGAGTCTCTAAAGAGAGAATGTAGAGGACAGGACTTCCTTCTGAATCAACAGATTTTTGCATTCTGGTAACAGTTCCATCTGTTGTTAAGCATTATCAGTTCTAAGTTTAATATTTTTACTGTCTTTGATTGCCCTCTGGTTCCCTTTATTACTGTGCAAATTATATAACTAGCATTACCAGATGGTAGAAAAAAAAGGAGAGTGAACTAAAATATTGATTTTTTTTCAGTTTCCTTTTCCTCTAGTAGAAGCTAATGAACTGAATTCATCACAGGAATAATTAGTAGAAATTATTCCTATTGCATTGTCAAATGAAGTGTCATTCCATTGTTTATTTGGAGGCTTAATGATGACCTCTAGTGATAATTACTGAACTTTCAGATTTATTCTAAGTATGTACCAGATTTCTCTGTTTATCTAAACCCAGAAAATATATGAATATATAAATATATTTTAAATAGTTCTCAAGCATTGAGTTGTGCTAAATGGAAAATACATTTTTCATTGGTATAATTTTTCTTAATATTTCCATTGCTCAAATCCTTCTTTTGAAAACTCTATGTAAGAACTAAAGCTGAGAGGTTACAAATGGGCCTTGGTGATGTACATCATGAATACTGAAAAGGAACAAGAAGAACAGCAAAATCTGAAAGAAAAAGAAAGGAATTACCCATGTTTTCATTCATTTCTAAACTTCTGATCTAGTCATACAAATGTACAGGGTGAAATCAGTGACAAGTAAATCTTATTTAATGAGTACTTGTGGCAGAGATGTTGCAGACCTCCTTGAAACAGAACTGACAAAGCCAGCTCTAAAACTCCTGCAGCATGTATAGTTCAGGTGCAATGTGACTTCCATATGAATTGTACAGCTTCCAGGACTGTACTGCACTGTGTCCTGCAGATGTAACAGATTACAGCCCACTACACATTTTAGGCACTTGCAAGATTAAGTGGTGAGAATTTTAATTATGTAAATGTTGGATTCATGCTTTTAGAGGGACAGTTATGTAGGTGAAACAGAGCCTGTTAAAAATTGGATTGAAGAAATACGTGTGGAGCTGGATAGAAATAACTAAAATCGTGTATTAATACTATTTCACATGTATTTCTTCATTTTTTTTAATTACATTTTCTTGACCTTTTGCAGATTTTTAAGGCCAGAAACATGCTCATCATCCACTTATGGGGCATTTCAAAAAATTATGCCATGGTGTTGTCTAGAAGTATCAGATTTCAGTACTTGGTATATGTCAAGTTAAGTTTATTGCAAGATTATCACATTCTTCATTGGTGCCATAAAATGCATATGTTGTAGGACTGTCCTGTCCGGACTATTCATCCAAATATTGGTATTAAAATTTAAAAAGTTCTAATCTTCTGCTACATGCTTATTTGAAATCTTCACTAAGTAGACATCTTTGCTGCCTACACAGAGTATGGCAAGTGATAGGACACAGCACGTAAGTAGTCAATAAACTGACATCAGGCTTTTGAATATTTGAATGAAGTATTTGAATTCTCTTAGTTTGAAGTTAAGAATTTATGACAGCACAAGGGCATTTTGATGTGCCTAGCTTCACAGACACAACCAGTTGCTTATCATTTGAGTGAAAGCATGCCAGTTTGGGGATCCTGAAATTGCCCTGAGTATGTTTCTGTTTATGCATTATTCAGCTTTTAAACCCCATTTTTTGCAGAAAATTGATGCTAAATTGGAAAGCCATTTAGGTGAGGACACCCAGCACTAGGACCTGGGACTTACACCTGACTTGGTCTGAAGACACACAAGTCTCAGAGTAAAATCAATACCTCTTCTACGTTTATCCTGTTTATTTCTGAGTTAATTCATCTTTGTATCCATGGACTGCAGCTCACTAGGTGACCTTGCTCATCAAGAGAAAGTATTAGCTACTAATAAGCTTCTTGATGAGGCCTGAAGTGTGATATCATTGTATCTCACTTCAGACAAGCTCCACGCTTTGAGGTCCCAGCTAGGTACACATGAGCGAGTAGCTTTGGCTTTATTAAAAAAGCATTAGAACAAGTTCAAAGTCACTCACATAAACATCCAACTGCATCCTTGCCCTAAACAATCACATGAATTCCCATAAGCTGTAAATACAAAATACAATGCAAAGAGGTCAGGTCCTAGGCCTTGCCTTTCATTGACCTCTGAAGCTATGCATGCCAAATGAAATTAACTCAAAAGCTTGGGCATTTAATGTTAACTGTAACATTTCCTCTCCTTTGCTTATTGTAAATTTCATTTGATGTGTCTTAAAACAGGATGTAAAGACAAGAACCACTTTAAAGTCAGTGATTGTTTCTTGATGTTAGGCCCATTGTCAAATTACCCTCAAACAGAAAACTTTGATGAGATTTACCCTACTATTAAGCATATAAGTTGAAGCTTAAAATTGATTTATTTTGCATATTGCATCAACCTTCTCCTGCACATTCAGTGGTTTATTACACAGGAAAAAGTAATGGCCAACTTGATATTAAAACATGTTAAAAATTAATATAAAAGACATCATGTTATAAGCCATGTTACTGTAATAACAAGTTGACAAAGACTTCATAAGGATATTCAATTCTTCCAACAAAGTGGAAGACTTGTAATAATATCATAGTAGAAAATTAATTCGATGGCACTGCACAAAGCAAATGTAATTAGTAACAAGCCAGCTTTATTTTGAAAGTTTATGAGATATATGACCTGCAATGCAAAGATATGTGAATTGAAAAGAAATATTCTTGTGACTGTGAGGCAGGGTAGAACGAAATCCATTTGTTTTGCCCATTTATCTAAGGCTGTTATAATTAGATTGACTTATTACTATCAACTAGGAAAGCTCCTGGCTTGAACGTAGAAGATTTCCGTAACTGGAGAAGGTTGATGGTAACCCTGCCATTATTAACAGGGAGTTATTTCATCAAAATAGAATGTTAATTTAAATACATGCTGCTTTTGCACAGGAACCTGAGTGTAGAATAAGAGCAATGATTCTATGCATACTAAAGCTCTAGGTATTCTGCCAGAAAAAAAAGCACACGCCCTTCATCAGCAGGAAGCATATACTGAAATTCAGCATAGGATCCATATAGCTGCAGTCTTTGTATTTTAATTGGAATGGTATCTCAGTACAAACATACAAATTCATGAATCCAGAATGTATTTATACTTGATCTCTTCTGTGTACAAAAGACATCCTTGAAATGTCAGCTCCTCCACTTTCTACTTCCACAAACAACCTCTCAAAAAAAACCACTGGTACAAAAACTTAGGTCAAAAAATAAAACACCAGCCTTTTTTTTTTTTTTNGCCTACAGTCAACTTTTTCTCTCCTTAAGAAAAGTCTTTGCAGGGAAATACTGTGTGGGAACAAATGTGTGCTGACTTTGGTATCTAGAAGTATTGGATCTCAGTTTTGGAAGCCAGGCAGGTCAGACCCATGCAGGGGAGGCAGTTCTCTTGCGATGCCAGGTGGATACATGTGCCCCTAGCTTCTGTGTCCTGTGTACCCCTGTACATGTGTGGTATAATAGACTCCCTGTGAATTGCAAAGACCTTAGTTTTGCAGAAGAGAGCAGCTGGCAAGAGGGAGTGACTAGCAACGGACAACTGCACCTGGTAAACCAGACAGATTGGGTGGTGGTCTAACACTCATATCACCTAAGTGGCACCTAGGGTGAGATGGAGGCCTCGCAGCCTGTTATTGCTTCAGTTAAGAGCAGAAACACCCCCAAAAGCATTGAGCTCCCCACCTTGAAGGTGTGGCGAAACACTAAGACCTCGTTTCAGATGACACAAGTGGCCTTGCTAAGGGCTAATCAACATATACTAATTGACTTAGTCCCACCTCCCTGAGAGGTGTTAAAAGGTTTTCAAAGGGTATAAAGTTGATACCCGAAAACCTTTTCTTTCGGGAAATAAAAATGACTTGAATTAAATTACCTACTGTCTCTAGCAGTGTGAAATTGTCTCTCTGACAGTCAGCCAGCTGCAAGTGGCTGCTGGCTATTCCATTTGGGATTCAAGCCCCACTTATTAACCCTGTG
This sequence comes from Piaya cayana, assembly GCA_013389865.1. Taxonomy (NCBI): domain Eukaryota; kingdom Metazoa; phylum Chordata; class Aves; order Cuculiformes; family Coccyzidae; genus Piaya; species Piaya cayana. The sequence continues at coordinate 39,355 of WAAB01024845.1, forward strand.
AGTACCAGTCTCTAAGGGTGCTCTTACAGGTAACCAGATTCTGACTTGTGGTACAAGTACATATAAGAACACACACATAATCTTTTAGTCATAAACCCTTGACCAAGTCTGGGACTAGAGATATGATCCAGCCACACCTAGGCGTCCTCTGTAAGGGGTGCTTAGAAAGCAAAGAGGTCTTTTCCTGAACCTTGTGATTGATGGGAGGGTCTCCTTAGCACTGTCTATTAGGGGATGGGGGCAGTTGTTAAAGCAGCTGAAGTGTTGGTTCCTAAGTGCACGGATGGAAAGGAGGGCTTGCAGACAAGGGTCCTGCGCGTGATATTCAGCCTTTGAGCTGTCAACTGGACCAAGTTGCTCCATGATATCGTCAACACAGGAGCTAATATACAATCACAAAGGCATCTTCTATTTCACCATCAGCCAATTTGTGGAGAAGCTGAGGACCAAGAGGGAAAAGAACTCTCTTTGACAAGAAGAGAATTTTCTCTTGTTTCCTCAAGCATCACTCACACACAATGTTTCTAAGGTTTCTGATTATGACGAATGCTATCGGTACTCACCGTAGCATTTATAACTACAAAATGTCACTGCTGAATATTTTTCCCATATTCCCCTTTCCTTCATGCTGTCTGTGATTAACACTTGATGTTTCAAGAGAATAATCAGTCCACACTTACTGTTTTACTTTAATATTCTTCTCCTTGCTTATCTTGCTGTATTCCTGTAATTGCTTTGCTATTTGGGGATTTAGAAGAATCTGGTTCTGTGGTGGCATTTTAAAAACAGCTTAGCTGGGCTTCCTGGCACTCTGACAGACAAAGTGAACACAATGTGTTTTCCAGTGATTCACTGCAGGTATTCAAGTGTTTATCTTTAAAAATAAATAAGGTTCTGGGGTTGTGTCCTCCCAGCTGTCCTGCCAGCAGGCTCACATTTGAAGTATGCATGCCAGCAAGGCTGCCATGAAGGACTTCACACAGGTCCTTAAAACAAGCACTGAGGATCTAGACTAATGCTGTTCTGAGTGCCCTGAGCATGCAACTTACACCATCAGTGCTAACAGGTGGAGTATCCCATTGGTAAATCCGTGTCAAGATTAAAATAATAGAACCATAGAATAACCAGGTGGGAAGACACCCACCGGATCATAGAGTCCAACCATTCCTATCAAATACTAAACCATGTGCCTTAGCACCTGATCCAACCGTCCCTTAAACATGTCCAGGAAAGGGGAATCAACCACCTCCCTAGGGATCCTGTTCCAATGCCCAATGACCTCTTCTGTGAAAATTTTTTTCCTAATGTTCAGCCTAAATCTCCCCTGGCAGAGCTTGAGGCCATTCCCTCTTGCCCTGTCCCTTGTCACGGGGGAGAAGAGGCCAGCTCCCTCCTCTCTCTAACCTCCTTTCAGATAGTCATAGAGAGCAATGAGGTCTCCTCTCAGCCTCCTCTTCTCCAGGCTAAACAACCCCAGCTCTCTCAGCC
>WAAB01024846.1:7618-18895 GCA_013389865.1 Piaya cayana
CTGCTGTCTACTCTACAGATTAATGTCTTTAATTAAGACTCTTGAAAGCTTAGCCAATACAGGCATAAACATGTTAAACATTTATATTTATTACATTGTAGTTTATACAGTGAGATTCACATCAGATTAAAGCATTAACTATTAAACCAGTTCCTGCAAACCAAATTGCAAGTGTTTATGATGTCCATTTTCTGAAAGACTTATTCCTACAGAAAACCTCTAGTCCACTGACAGCCGGCATAATATTCTACAATTTTTCAGGAAATTATTGTATTTCTTGTTTGCTGACAGCAATGCCTTGATGAGCGAGCTGTTCACAGCTGCCACTTCCAAACCCGTGCCTTCAGACAGGTTGTGCTATAAATCTAATGGAACAGTTTTACTGCAGTGATGCCACTTGTGATACTTTATTCAACAGAAACATGACCTGGTCAGGAATAAAGCAAGTGGTCAAATAAATCATAATTATTGTCAATTTAGTTCCTTTAGTAACCACACATGTCCTTCTCAGATATTGTAGTTTGAAATGTCATCCTTGTTCCAGAACTGAGTGCTCACACTAAAGATTTCGTATTCAGCTTGGAATTTAACAGGAGACATAAATACTTAGAAAGTAACTAGAAGCTGTGTCCAGCTAAATTCCAGTCAAGCCTCTAAATCTAGTCAGTGGAGCACTTTCAAATAGGGCTTGGGTTTCTTTGCAAAAGTCTCTGAAATATGTGTGATAATTTATTTCAATAGTACATTTTTAGTTCTTTCAGTATATTGATCTAAATTCATATGAACAATAACTAAATACTATTCTGTAAGGAATGAGTTCATTAAGGAATTTTGTATTAATTTACTACTGCATAAAATTTGCATGCAACCTGGTTGAGTTTACAATAACAGCTGAGTATCTTTCATTAATGTATGACTTAATTTTTTTCTAGGCCATCATAAAGATTCTTGATTGTGCAAATAGATGTACGTGTACTTTAGCTGAAATACACACACATTGATTTCAATCTGGCTACTTCCCTGCTGAAAGATGAGCATGAAAAAAGCAAAAAAGAGTCCATCTGGTCTTCCATACTCATAAAAAAACATACAGCAGTCCCTCCAAGTCAGTGTGTGGTCTGTCACCCTTCTCAAAACATCAGCACTTTTTATGTTTTGTCAGACTAGCATAGGCTTAGGTTACTTTACTTCCAGTAGGAATCTCCAATTCAAACTACATGGGAGCAAAATTGCACTACTTTCTCTATGGAAGAAACAGCAGAAATTGGAGAGAAGGAAACAGGGAAGGAAATGAGGATTTTACTATACTCAAAAGCAAGAAGTACCATGAGTCTCAAGAAAAGTAACATTTCTTGTCCCCATCGTGTTTTGCATAATAATTCAGATAAATGACTGACCTTGAAAGCTGCAATCCAAATTAGATCCTTGATTGGATGCATTTTATTGACATTTTTCCTCTGTAGCTGAAGTCAGTTTGTCCATAACATAAAAGCATGTAAGATAGAATACCCTTCAGGAGATTCATGATAAATATTTCAGAAGCACATCAAGACTACAATCACTGATGTCCATAGAAAGGTGGAAGGAGTAATGGTCTGCCTTAAACTACTGTAAAGCTGGGGAGGCCATAACCCTTCCAGTGGTAAGGAACAGGACCCTTCATCCAAAGATCCTTTGAAACATTCCCTAGCCTAAAGGATTTTGTCTCACCTACTGGCAGAAGAGGGAGCTTAGGGAATCTTTGCAAACACACTCTTTAGCATGCTAAACACTGAAAGCAAAGAGAATAGCAGATTTACAAGTGTGGTTTGGATCTCAGTTTGCAGATACATTCAGTGAGAGGGGGTATATAAGTAGCCTGGTAAATCTAAATCTCCTGCTTCTATGCCATTAGATGCAATCAAAGGCTAATTTAAAAATAAAATTGTAGTTGGCAAGACATTCTAAAACACTTAAGGAAAGGTGGTTGTATTTCTATGAGACACATTAAAGAAAGTGCTGTAGGCAGTGCTGAAACACAATTCAATCCTACGTTCTACTTTTAAGGACTTTGTTTCAAAAAAAATGAATGTATCGGATGTGTTTATTCCCAAACCTTCTGCCTGTTTTGTTTTCTACTGAACCTGCAAAGGAAAAAAAAGAGTGAGAGCTTCTACAGATGAGACTTGCATTAATTGTTCTTTCAGGACTACAAGTAGAGGGCCTTTTCAGAAGGTCAGCCAGCATCCAGAGTATCAAAGATGTTCAGAAACTCTACAATCAGGGTAAGCTGCCATCATATCATTGCCAGTAACAGTGTGAGGACTTTGTTGATCTTGATTTTGTTGGTGAAGCAGAAATGATAGCTTTCTTATAACTAGTTTATAATTAGTTAATTATAAATACATTTCTAACATAAAATACCATAATAAGAGCACTAGTACAGAAACCTGAAAGATAATAACAGACACTTAATTCTTACTGAATAGCATGTCATCAGTTGATGTCAGACAGATCAGAACTTAGAAAATCCTTAGCAGCAAATGAATCTTAAAGTTTGAGTAAAAAAATGGTCTGTTTCTTCATAAACATTTGTATTGCCTCTGTACACTTTGAGTTACTTTGAGTCACTTTAGTTACGAATGACACACATCTTTGTGTCATTTTGCCTCTGGTGTTTTTCCATGGCTATGACAATGAAACATAATTTTACCTAATGATTTATGAAATACAGTGAAGTAATTTTGAAAGTTACTGGCTTCCCCATGATGTCATTTTGAGAAATGCCTTTATAGGGAGAATCTTTTGTAGCAACATTAATAAAAATGAAAAATACAAAAGTAAGATCCCAGGAGTTACCAGCAGCAGAAAGCCAAGAGGTTTTCTGTTCAAAATGAAGTTTGACGCAGTTTTTAAGCAGTAGTTCCAAGAAACAGTAAAACCTGTGATTGAACACCTTTCTTTTTCTCCTTTTAGGCAAGCCTGTGAATTTTGATGATTATCATGATATCCATATTCCTACTGTTATCCTGAAGACTTTCCTTAGGGAACTCCCTCAGCCATTACTTACATTTGAGTGTTATGATCATGTCGTTGGAATCACCAGTGAGTATAAATAAGTTCTAGAAAAATATATACATCTAGTTGAACTGGATCTGGCTGATTCATAATCCCTGCTGTTTGCTAACAATGACACAGTTGTGGATATACAATATTATTAGCATTTCTCTGCAGCCACAAATGGACAGCTGCATGATCTGCAGCAGGGCAGAGTGGTTAGGGTTACCAAGACCCTCTCTGCCTTTTTACAAGGTTTACCTGTATATCATACTGTATTATTAAGAATTGGATCAGACTGAGACCCTCACTCTCAGGACTCCCTTTTTATTACGTGTCATGGCAAAGCACTGAGTCTCAGTGATAGAAGTTATATCAAAGCAGGTGTAGTTTTAGCTGCAGCATTGGCAGAAATGTAGGAACAAAATTTAGTTGGTCATTTGTATACTTCTTTCCCTTTTCTTGTGGGGATGGAATTGTTTTTATTGGAACTATTCTCATGGGATAACATATGGAGGAAGAAAGGATCTGAAGCCATGAGAATGTAAGACATCAATTATTTAAAGATCATAGAATCATAGAATAGTTTGGGTTGTAAGGGACCTTAAAAATCATCCAGTTCCGACCCTCCTGCCATGGGCAGGGACATCCCACTAGATCAGGATACCCAAGGCCCCATCCAACCTGGCTCTGAACACCTCCAGATATGGGACAGCTACAACTTCTTTGGGCAACCTATGCCAGTGCCTCACCACTCTCATACTGAAGAAATTCCTCCATATGTCTAGCCTAAATCTGCCCTTCTTCAGTTTATACCCATTCCCCCTCATCCTGTCACCACAAGCCTTTATGAATAGTCCATCTCCAGCTTTATATGGTAGGCCCCTTTCAGGTACTGGAAGGTCACTGTAAGATCTCCTTGGAACCTTCTCTTCTTCAGGCTGAACAACCCTAACTTTCTCAGCCTGTCCTCATATGGAAGGAGCTCCAGCCCTCGGATCATCTTTATAGCCCTCCTCTAGACCCGTTCCAACAGCTTCTTATGCATTTTAGGTTGATGATTCCAGAACTGAACACAATCCTCCAGGTGGGGTCTCACAAGAGTGGAGTAGAGGGGCAGAATCACCTCTGTCAACCTGCTGGCCATGCTTTTGATGCAGCCCAGGATACGGTTGGCCGCCTGGGCTGCAAGCACACATTGCTGGGTCATGTCAATCTTCTCATCAACCAGCACCCCCAAGTCCTTCTCTGCAGGGCAGATCTCAATCACATTATCCCCCATCCTGTATTGAAACCATGGATTGCCCCAACCCAAGTATAGGATCTTGCACTTGGTCTTGTTGAACCTCATGAAGTTCTCACAGGCCCACTTCTCCAGCTGGTCCAGGTCCCTCTGGATTGCATCTCATCCTTATGGTGTGGCAACTGCACCACTCAGCTTGGTGTCATCTGCAAACTTGCTAAGGGTGCGCTCAATCTCACTGTCTATATCACTGGTGAAGGTTTTAAATAGCAGTGGTCCCAGTACAGACCCCTAGGAGACACTGCTTGTCATGGATCTCCATCTGGACATCAAGCCATTGACCACTACTCTTTGAATACGACCATGCAACCCGTTTCTTATCCACCATACTGTCCACCCATCAAATCCATGGTTCTCCAATTTAGAGAGCACAATGTTGTGGGGGACAGTGTCAAGGGCTTTACAGAAGTCCAAATAGATAACATCTGTTGCTTTTCCTGTGTCCACTAATGTGGTCACCCCATCATAGAAAGCCACTAGGTCAACACAGCTCACCGTGGTATAGCTTCATATATTTAATTCAGAGCTTAAGGGAACATTCAACATGCTGAATTTTTGTGCCTGCACACCTATTTGTGGGCACCTCTAGCTATGTCAAGGAGAGGGAGAGAGAAATGCAACAAATGCAGAAGAAACATCAACACATATGGGTTGTTAAGGTCAAGCATTATCATAATCATCAGATCTTTCTCCAGATTGGTGTTAAACTCTTAGTACAAAAAGAATTACAATATTCCCAAACCAAAAAAAAAAAGAGCCACTTGGTACAACATTTGAAATATAATCAAAGCCAAACTGCCTATATGATCCAAGGAGTTTGGATTCCAGTTTTGGTTTTTTGGTCATCTGTAGAAATGAACATGCTTACGCTCATCACTAGGAAATTCTTACCCACCCAAGTGGCCATCTCATAAATTTTTACCAAATCAGAAGTTACCAGCAGAATCAGAGAAGTGTTTTTAAAGTCAGTGCCAAAGGAGCGTTTTGGGCAGGATTATGTCTCAGCAAGAATAAAAACAGAACATAAAAAGTAGACATCTGGATTCAGTGCATGGAGGGATACTGGGATTCAAATCAAGACCTTTGAAACTCCTCTTAAGGAAAGAAATTATTTTGGCTATTTCAGTGAATCAAGAAAATGCTCTGGATGTTAGTCTTAACCAGATATACGATAATACAAAATATGATATCGACATTCAAATGGATAGCCCTAACTTACTATAATTGTAGGGGTTAGTAGAACTGAATTTTATGGCTAGTTTTATCGATGGTTATATAAGGTAATTCCCACAGATATAAACCCCCCCCCATACTATTTCTTAGTAATATTTTGGTGTATTGGAGTTAAGACTCCTTTTGACATTACAGGTGTGGAGAGCAGTTTACGAGTCACCAGATGTAAACAAATTATTCAAGGACTGCCTGAACACAATTATGTTGTTCTGAAATATCTGATATGCTTTCTTCATATGGTGAGTATAGGTGAATTTTCCAAAATAGTGCTTGTCTTTGTAAATCTATTTTTGTTAATTTAACATATAACCATCTCACAGAAAATAAAAATTGAATAATTTAAAAAGTAGATAAGTGGTTGTGCTAATGGAGTGAACTCAGGATGCAGAACCCTCCAGTTCTAATAAGAGTCAGTGCCTAAATATTGGTCTGGACAATGGAATGAACATTACTGTGTAAATTTAAGTGGAACTGTGTGCGCGGTGGAATATTTAAGTCTTATCTCCTTCACTGCACATGCACAAATTTATGTTTTTATTGATTTAGTTTTTGGGATTTTTCAAAAAAAAAGTCTGAAAAAAAGTCTGAAAATAGTGATTGTGTAATTTTCAGTGCTGAAGAAAAAACAGACAAAATCACCTTTTTTTTTCCCCCCCAAAGTATAAGTCTTGGACAACTAAGGCACCAAATAAATTGTGTCATTTATAATATTATAGAAATGCTTATGAGCTTTAGAACAACCATCAGCAAAATATTTTATATTAAATGTTAAAAATTAATGGTTTTCTGTTTAAAATCGCCTTTCATTCTGTAATTTACTAAACCATTAAATGAAAAATTTCAAACATGCTATTTTGCAAGGATTTTTGGCATGCCTCAGGATAAATTAAATTATGTGTCTTTTGTCCTTCTTTTTGATTTGCTGATTTTTTTTTAACCCATTTTTTTAAATCCCACAAATGTGAGGCTTTGGGGAACATCCTTTAAAGAAAAAGTTCTGTGGTTAGCCTAGTGATATCCTTTGGTTGCCAGTATATATGCAGAAAAGGACAGTAATGGGAGTGTAAATTTCCCTTTCTTCTGCCTTATCCTATGTACAGCCTTTTTAAGGGTGCATTTTTCAAACCCATGTGCCTAAAATTGAGGATGATGGTGTAGCTGACACCTGAATAAAGTGATTTAGCCTTAGGAAGTTTAATAGCCCACCAAAGCATCACGTATGTGGAATGATGCTGACTTTCACCAGTGGAGTAATTAGACCTCAGTAACTGCTCTTGGGCTACAATCTTGTTTGTCATATTCTAGCAGTACGATATTTGAGAACAAGTACACTTAATCCCTTTTTCTGTCAAAGCACTAGAGAAAAGCAAGGTTAAAGGAAACACAGTGATACAGCCCTCAGTCAGCACTTGCAACGTTCCTCTAATACCCACATGTTCATTTACTGTTGCTTAGCTGAACTCTAATGCTAATAAGGAAATCCTCATGTCATTTGCTATTATTTTAGCAACTGATATCTCTCCTCAGTGTTATGAATCGTGTAAATGACTTTGTTCCAATAATAGATGCACCATCTCAACGCATTTTGTAAGAACTGAGCACTTGAGGTGTTAATGAGGTGTACAAAAGTACTACATAGTGTTTTCTGTAATTGGGCAACAGAACATAGAATTATTTTTGAGNAGGAGTTTGGATTCCAGTTTTGGTTTTTTGGTCATCTGTAGAAATGAACATGCTTACGCTCATCACTAGGAAATTCTTACCCACCCAAGTGGCCATCTCATAAATTTTTACCAAATCAGAAGTTACCAGCAGAATCAGAGAAGTGTTTTTAAAGTCAGTGCCAAAGGAGCGTTTTGGGCAGGATTATGTCTCAGCAAGAATAAAAACAGAACATAAAAAGTAGACATCTGGATTCAGTGCATGGAGGGATACTGGGATTCAAATCAAGACCTTTGAAACTCCTCTTAAGGAAAGAAATTATTTTGGCTATTTCAGTGAATCAAGAAAATGCTCTGGATGTTAGTCTTAACCAGATATACGATAATACAAAATATGATATCGACATTCAAATGGATAGCCCTAACTTACTATAATTGTAGGGGTTAGTAGAACTGAATTTTATGGCTAGTTTTATCGATGGTTATATAAGGTAATTCCCACAGATATAAACCCCCCCCCATACTATTTCTTAGTAATATTTTGGTGTATTGGAGTTAAGACTCCTTTTGACATTACAGGTGTGGAGAGCAGTTTACGAGTCACCAGATGTAAACAAATTATTCAAGGACTGCCTGAACACAATTATGTTGTTCTGAAATATCTGATATGCTTTCTTCATATGGTGAGTATAGGTGAATTTTCCAAAATAGTGCTTGTCTTTGTAAATCTATTTTTGTTAATTTAACATATAACCATCTCACAGAAAATAAAAATTGAATAATTTAAAAAGTAGATAAGTGGTTGTGCTAATGGAGTGAACTCAGGATGCAGAACCCTCCAGTTCTAATGAGAGTCAGTGCCTAAATATTGGTCTGGACAATGGAATGAACATTACTGTGTAAATTTAAGTGGAACTGTGTGCGCGGTGGAATATTTAAGTCTTATCTCCTTCACTGCACATGCACAAATTTATGTTTTTATTGATTTAGTTTTTGGGATTTTTCAAAAAAAAAGTCTGAAAAAAAGTCTGAAAATAGTGATTGTGTAATTTTCAGTGCTGAAGAAAAAACAGACAAAATCACCTTTTTTTTTTCCCCCAAAGTATAAGTCTTGGACAACTAAGGCACCAAATAAATTGTGTCATTTATAATATTATAGAAATGCTTATGAGCTTTAGAACAACCATCAGCAAAATATTTTATATTAAATGTTAAAAATTAATGGTTTTCTGTTTAAAATCGCCTTTCATTCTGTAATTTACTAAACCGTTAAATGAAAAATTTCAAACATGCTATTTTGCAAGGATTTTTGGCATGCCTCAGGATAAATGAAATTATGTGTCTTTTGTCCTTCTTTTTGATTTGCTGATTTTTTTTAACCCATTTTTTTAAATCCCACAAATGTGAGGCTTTGGGGAACATCCTTTAAAGAAAAAGTTCTGTGGTTAGCCTAGTGATATCCTTTGGTTGCCAGTATATATGCAGAAAAGGACAGTAATGGGAGTGTAAATTTCCCTTTCTTCTGCCTTATCCTATGTACAGCCTTTTTAAGGGTGCATTTTTCAAACCCATGTGCCTAAAATTGAGGATGATGGTGTAGCTGACACCTGAATAAAGTGATTTAGCCTTAGGAAGTTTAATAGCCCACCAAAGCATCACGTATGTGGAATGATGCTGACTTTCACCAGTGGAGTAATTAGACCTCAGTAACTGCTCTTGGGCTACAATCTTGTTTGTCATATTCTAGCAGTACGATATTTGAGAACAAGTACACTTAATCCCTTTTTCTGTCAAAGCACTAGAGAAAAGCAAGGTTAAAGGAAACACAGTGATACAGCCCTCAGTCAGCACTTGCAACGTTCCTCTAATACCCACATGTTCATTTACTGTTGCTTAGCTGAACTCTAATGCTAATAAGGAAATCCTCATGTCATTTGCTATTATTTTAGCAACTGATATCTCTCCTCAGTGTTATGAATCGTGTAAATGACTTTGTTCCAATAATAGATGCACCATCTCAACGCATTTTGTAAGAACTGAGCACTTGAGGTGTTAATGAGGTGTACAAAAGTACTACATAGTGTTTTCTGTAATTGGGCAACAGAACATAGAATTATTTTTGAGTATGCCTTGTTATATAAAGCACAGCATCAAGTTGATACTAGTGCTCAGATCTGCAATTTTTGCTGATCCATGGCTTTTCATCCTTAATATCTCAGGGAATATTTGCATTTGGAAAGGTCAAGGGAACACGAAACAATCTAGGAGGTAGAGATTTCTATTCATTGCAGATCAGTGTGCTGCACAAGCTGCCACAATTCAAACTTGTAACAGACCACTTTATCAATAATCCTAGATTTTACCTGCAAGCATCAACCTTCTTACATATAAGAGGCAATTTAATTCTTCTGTGAGCTCAGCCTTGAGTAGTGCGAGAGGTACTTGTGGTAATTTCATGAAGTGTGATGAATTGTAATCGCTAGATACAGGTTTCGAACACTCCAAATTTTATACCGGCTTGTGGAAGAAGGAAAAGAAAAATCCTATTTTGTCTGCAGTCTCAATTCTTTTACCTAATGAAACTGCTCCTTCTAGACCAAGGGTGCTACAGCAAGATCGTGCAACTCCTACAGAAGTAACAGACTTAAATTTCAAAAATCCTTTAATCTTAGATTAGCAGTGATTTTGTCAGTAATGAGGCCAGAGTACTGTGAAAGGTATAAGCTGCCCATCTCATCTTTGCATCTGGTGGCTAGATCTTCAGGGTCTTCTTGGAGCAGCAGTGGACTGAAGTCCCTAGGCAGAACTGGGTAACCAGGAGCAAGAGGGTAAACAAAGGCCGGTTTTCACAAATCAGTCCCTATGTTATGTCTGTAGAAAATGTCAGTGCTTGCTCAGCTGATCTCACAAGAAATGAGTGCCCACAAACAAGTGTTTGTGTTCCACAAGCACTGGGTTGCATGTGCAGTGAAGCGAATTTCTGAATGCACATTCAAACTTCAATAGCTCAAGGAAGTTGTCTTGCAAATTGCTTGGCAAGGCATTCTAAGGGCTACACTTACCCAGTTCTGAAGTCAGAAACCAATTAGTAGAAAATTGTAAGTGTAGTTTTCCATGACAGGCTAAGGATAAACAGGCAGGAAAGTTTGTAGGGGAACAGTACCATCTAGATTGTGGTTTTATAACCATGTCTTTGCTTTTGATACCAACTCATACAGCTTCCTCTCTATGCTTGCATACTTTCCAATTCTGCTGCTTATTTCTATCCCAGCAGTCATGCCTGATGCAGGGGAAAGGTGGCTGATTTGGCCGAAAGAACCATTGCAAAACCCTGCCAAATTCAAAATATCAGAGTTAGACCAAATAGAAAAAATGGACAAGGTTTTGGGGACCATGAGCTATGCTTCAGATCTGTAACCGAAGCAGCAATGTTAAATCCAAGTACAAGCTGGGAAAAAAAATGCTCTTAAATTAATGTTTTGTCTCAAGTGCTTGTCCTATTGAAAAGTGTAATTAGCACCAGCAAAGCTTGAGGGTGGATGGAGATGACAGGGCATGCTGGGAAGAATTAGATGACTAAGCCTCATGGAACACATACAAGCACTTGGCACATATGCATAGTAGCTGAGGGTGGGGAATAGAAACATATTTCTAGTCAGCTTGTGGGGGCGTTTTAATATCTAGTGATATTCTTTCAAATGTGTTTTGTGGAGTTCCTTTCAGCATTGCAACTGAGTAACCAAAGAGATGGCGATGTCTTTATGTCTTAAAAATGTGATGGTAGCGGGCTGTTTCTACACTCTGTATTTCACTGTTTAAATTCATTAGGTAGTATGAAGTCTATCTGGTTTCACTCTTGTGGTATCCATGAGAGTGCTGGGATGCAAGTACGTGGAATCCTAAAATAATCACAATTTTGCTGGGAGGAGCTGCGTGTTTATTCTGGGGTAGTGAAAATGTATATTTTGCATTTGTCGATGTGGCACTAAATTTTCAGCATTTATTCCTAGTGGTGAGTTTTGCAATCGACAAGTTTTATCTTTA
>WAAB01024847.1:1771-15645 GCA_013389865.1 Piaya cayana
GGAAGTTTTTTACGGAAAGGGTCATTGGGCATTGGAACAGGCTGCCCAGGGAGGGGGTTGATTCGCCTTCCCTGGAGGTGTTTAACGCACGGGTAGATGAGGTCCTGAGGGACATGGGTTAGTGTTTGATGGGAATGGTTGGACTCTATGATCCAATGGGTCTCTTCCAACCTGGTGATTCTATGATTCTATGAATCCTAATTTGTCTGCAAGCTTTTTTGTCAGCACACAAAGGGGCTCAGAAACTTGTTTGATGCAACCAGCGGGGTGTGAGGTTACACCTCCCAGGAGGAACTGCTAGAGCTGAGCAGTTTTTATGCCAGTGAGGTGGCTTGGGACTTCAGAGGACCCTGTCGGTGTGAGTAGCTAATCCAGAGCTCCTGGGAAACGCTTCTTGCTCCTGGAGGCCCAGCTGGAAGGCTGATGCTGTGCAGCATCTCCAGATGGGCACCAGTGACCTCCTCCTGCTTGCAGGTCTTGGACCCTGCAGGATGCAGAGCCCAGGGCGGCTCCTTCATTGAAACCAAACACCTGGCAGCAGCATATGGGTCACCTGGGAAAGCTTCTGACAGGCCAAATTTCAGCGTGGGCACCAGCAGTGTAGAGATCGGCTGGTGGTGTCCGCTGCCTTCTGGTTTCATCCTTGCAGAGAAGCACCTTGTCCAGGTGCACCTGCCCCTTGCCTGATCCAGCAGGGACACAGAAGGTCCATCATCTCCTTATAGCCCTTCCCTATTTCTGCCTAAGGACGTTTTTGGTAAGCTTCTCCTCCTTTTTTTCCACTAAAAAGGAAAGAAAAAGGGAAGAGACGCAAGTGATGTTAAGGAAATCTAACAGCGTGCAGCAATCCAACTGCTCAGACACATATGCTGCCTGCCTTCTGCTCCGTACCAGCGAGGCTGTGCCGTATTTAGATCTGGCTCCATCTCTCACAAACTTGACCAACTGTTCCTCCACAGTGTCATCTTCGCTTGTTTACCCCCAAACTGTTTGCTGAAATCCTCGATTCAGCGAGAGAGAGAGAAAAAAAAATGTAGGGTTTTTTTTTATTATTTTTAATGACAGGAAAAGCACAGAATGCCAGATTGCAACAGTGCTGGGCAGAGAGGTCGAAAGATCCCGTGGTGAGTCACCGTGTTCATCGGGGACCTGCTGTGTGTGCAGGCAGATGCGCTTCCTAGAAATTGCTCGTGCTGCAGCAGCAGGGCCAGCCCAGAGCTGGCAGCCAGGGTAGCGTCCCGCTGGCCCAGCCGTCAGCCCGCGGGATGCTCCTGCAGCAGGCGCAGTCCCAGATGAGCAGCGAGTTTAGCTCCCAAGCTGAGCATCTGCAAAGTGTGTAAGAGCAGCCCTGAGGGAAAGGGTGAAAAGTCCAGTTTTCATAGAACCATGGAATGGTTTAGGTTGGAAGGGACCTCAAAGCCCATCCAGTTCCAATCCTACTGCCACGGGTAGGGACACCTCCCACTGGATCAGGTCGCTCCAAGCCCCATCCAACCTGGCCTTGAACCCCTCCAGGGATGGGGCAGCCACCACTGCTCTGGGCAGCCTGGGCCAGGGCCTCCCCACCCTCAGAGGAAAACATTTATTCCTAAAATCTCATCTCCATCTCCCTTCTTTCAGCTTAAAACAGTTCTGCCTCCTCCTGTCCCTGCAGTTCCTGGTCAAGAGCCCCTCCCCAGCTTTCCTGGAGCCCCTTTCAGTGCTGGAAGCCTTTGTGGCAAGTAGGAAACACAAGAAAGGACAGAGGGCACTTCCCGACCTTCTTCATTGTGCTACAGGCTCACCCCAGTGTCTGGGCACTGGCTTTTGGGCCAGGAGACAGGCGGAGATGGTCTTGCCCAACAGTTTCTTTCATGGTTGTGATGCACAAGGCTTAGCCCCCACACAGCAGCGAGCCTTGGAGGCTTCTCATTGAGCATCCACATCTCCTCCTGGCTTATTCCAGAGTCAAGATACTGCTGTCTCCTGGAGGATCTGGTGACAACACGTCCTGCAGCCTCGCAGGACACTGCGACATGCAACATCTCAGCCCTCCCACCAGCTCTGGGGCGTGTATGGAAACCTTGGTCACGCTCGAGGCAGATCTTACAGAGTTAAGAGTGTTTTCTTCGCTTGCTGTGCCAGTAGAAGAGCGACTTACAGTACAGCAGATGGATGAAATTCTAATTTGGGTTTCACATGATTTATATAAATAGGCTTAGACGAGGTTGCGCATGGAAGGCGCAGTCATCTGCCAGCTTCACTCTGTTTACCTTAAGACCTTCTCCTCCCTTCTCTTACAGAGCACCCCACTATAACAGCTAATGCCTTCACAGTAACAAATCGTCTCAACCTGTGTCATCCTCCAGCAAACCACACAGCTCGGATCTGGCCTCCCAGTAATGCGAAGCAGCCTCCTGGTCACCCCGCTTAGCTGGAGGCTAACGCTCATTCCTCAAACCAAGAGACAGCTTGTCAAGGAGCAAACCAGAGCCACAACTGCCCCAGCTGGCTCAGGATAGGGGGAAGGTGGGTATGGACCATGCTGCTTCCGACCCAGGAGTAGGACCAGAATGCGGGGCCCCGATCTTCCCCACTCCTGCAGAGGACACTGATTTCTACTAGGGTTTCTCCACACTGGTGGGTGCTCAGAGAGAGGGGTCTCCCTGCTACCCTCATGAAGATGTCACAACACACCTTTCCTCCTCCTCCTCCCAGCCAGTGCATCACCACAAAGCCTTCACCACCTCCCGATGAGGAACAAACCAGCAAGTGCATCGTTATTGGGTTTAATTAGAAACTCCAGTCTCACACTCACTGCTCCTCTGTCCCTTGAAGGGTGGCATGGGCTGGTGCTGCTGTCATGTGGCTCATGAAAAACAGGTGAAGGTCTGGAACCTGTGTGGCTCCAGCATGAATCTGCTGAACGTCTCTATCACACGTTTATTCTCTCCTAGAAAAGAAGCATGATGTGATCCCAGCAGGAAAAAAACCCCAACCATACAATCATAGAATAACCAGGTTGGAAGAGACCCACTGGATCAATGAGTCCAACCTTTCCTGTCAAACACTAAACCACGTCCCTCAGCACCTCAACCAAACCAGCAGAAAACTAAGTCGCCGTTTTCTTTATGTGGCCACCAGAAACTGCATCTTCTCTGCATCAGACACAGCTCAGGGGGTTACTCCTAGCGCAGGGGACATGGTAAGGCTCTGCTTTTAGCATACATCAACCCCAAGGTATCTCTAGATCCAAGCTGCAGCGGCGATTGGTACCAAAAATTTCCAAGTTAAGGCTGAAATGGGAAGTTGGACAGTCTTCTCCAGTCTGAAGGCCAAGGCCAGACTGCTCAACAGGACACCTCCACTCGCCTGTGGATCCAAAGTACTCGTCACTTTGACCCGTGGCACCACTACCATTTGAGGTGCCTTTGCTTCTCACAAGAGGAGGATCATCACGAAACAGACGCATCGTGTGGGGCAGAAATGGCAGAAGCATCACTGAAGTTCTTCAGAGGATGCTCTGCCCGCATCCTTCATTGTACAACTTGGCTTTCTCCAGAAAAAAAGGATTACACAGCCACCCCATCCATCCACTGCTCCTCTCCACCTCTTTTTTTTTTTCCTTCAACCATGCTGTCCAGGCTCTCCAAATGATTACAGGAACAATCATTTGGTGAAGCCTGGTGGCTGAGGAGAAGCTGATGAGTGTGTGTGTTTAGCTTTCACCAGCCAGCGAGAGCCCACGCTCACCCTTTATCCTGCGACACAGAACCATCGGAAACCGGGCTCTGCTGGTTTCCGCCGCTCACGGAACAAGTTGTGTTATTTGTATTATCGTATCCTAGGAGCCTTTCGTTTCTGTCCTGCGCTCAGTCCCGGGCATGAGCAGTATTTTCCATGGTCAGTCTAGAAGGAGGGAGCAGCCTTTAACCCCTTTGGTGCCTCTTCATGAGAGGAAAAAAGCCCTTCTAAGATCAAGGCACGCACATAGAATTCCCACCACCAGCACAGGGTTGCCTCTCGAAGAGGTGCAGACAGCTTGGGAGGCTCCTGCGGGTGCTGCTTGGGCTTTCACAGCTCCTGCAGCTGGTACCGTGCTCAAACCCCACCTTCAGCCTGGCCACTGCCAAAACTCTGTGATTCAGCCTCTCTTTTCCAGCCATGCAGCATGAAGCAGCTCTTCTCCAGCAGGGCTAAGGCACAGGTTGCCAAATGAATGAAAAAGAAGATTTCTCAGGAGACAAGGCTGATAAACGCCCATGTTCTGGCCTAGTTTCCCTGCTTGTGCATCTTCTGTGGAGGAGAAGAGGGATGTTATGCTGCCAGTCAGAGTTACCTCTACCCAGAGAGACACAAGCAGATCCAGCGTTCCTGCTCGGGTCTCCAGTGGAAGATAACAGGAGCTTCAGCAGGCACCTCTGGCTTGAGACGGGCAGGCCGAGGCTTTGCAGAAGTGGCGTGTGACTTGGAGCTTCTTGGATGTGAGTCTGGTTCACATGAAAGGACCCCGAGTCAGGAATGCAAGGACTCAGGGAGGTCTTCAGGGAGATCACACCCATCTTGGAGTACGACTGCTCTGGTCCTTGTGGTTTGAATCCACCCTTGAGGTCCTCCTTAGCCAGGCTGAACCGCATCAGCTGCTGTTCCCACTCCTCTATGGGTCTGTTGTCTGAGATCTGCCCCTAATTATGGGCAACAGAGGGAAGAGAGGAAGCAGAGAAGGGTCAGAGATTCAAGACAAGGAGTGAGGGGTCCCTTGGACACCAGCAGTCCCCGAGGGAGCTGCAAATGTGCTGCAGCTGGGGGCTAGGAGAGCTGCAAGGTGGCACATAGTTCACGGAGCATCTCCAAAGGTGCAGAACCAAGCCAGGCTCGTTGCTCTGTGGGTCATCACATGCCTGGGCCTGGAAATCTGGACCATGAAACTTCCATCAGGCTTGGAGACTCGGTTTCTTCTGTCCTGGGAAAGAAGAACAAGCAGCTGATTCAGGGTCCTGCCAGCAGAACCAAGTTAGCAACGGCTGTCAGGCAAGTGCTCTTGCATCTCCCCAGTGCCCACGACCGTGGTAGATGAGAAGATGTCATCTGGAAAATATTTGTGTTTTTCTTCCAGCAGTTGCTGCCTCTGCGCTGAGGACATCTGAGAAAAAAGGGCTGGACCTTCTGTCAAAGCCATTTCCCATTGTTGAAGTGTTTTTCAGCAAAAACTCAGACATTCCAAAAAGGACCAAGGAAGATGCCCGTAAACCAGAGAAAATAACTTAAAGGACGCAAAGCAGCTCATGGGTTTGGGTGTCACCTGTTCGTGGGAGCAGTTGATTATCCTATTCCTGGATTTCATTTCACCCTTCATATTTCTAATCCTTTTAAAAAGCACCCACTTAGGAGTAACCACAAGGATTTTCCCTGGGAGAAGTTTGAGTAGCTCATAGACGTAATGCTTGAAAGATAATAAAAACCAATAAAAGTTTGCTAGCTCCCAAGAAAAAAATAAAAATCACATTTGTCTAGAGAAGTACTTACACCAGCAGGATTTTACCAGCACGTGAAGCAGAGTTTAGCACAGGCGCCGCCTCTCCGAGGCTTTCCCTGGGCATTAACAATAAAGTGGCATTATTTCAGCCCCAAGCAGGAGGGTTTCTGACATCATCTTCCACAAACAGCCTGTGCCCAAGCTCAAAGCGTTGATGACCAGGACAGCTGATTCCCGTAACGGATTACAAATTGCTGCTTCCCCTTCGTGAGCTGACGTTGGGTTAATCATGGATTTCAGTGTGAACCATGAAGCATGAATCCAAACCTTGATTCATGCCAGAATAAAAGCTTGGACGAAGCATCTATTGAAGCCTCTTTCTTGACCGAGGGACTTTCCTGAGCCAGGCGCTCGGGGGCTTTACCTCTCCCCTGGGACACAAAGGGCACGGCCCCAGATATTTCACTTGGTCTCACACCAAGTGAAGTCACCACGGCCACAGCCCTGCCTGGACAGAGCCGTTCCCATTCACAACTCCCGTTCATTCACTCCAAAGAATTCCTGTTGGCCAGATATTTATCATTCTTGTGTCACTCTCCAGCTATTTTGCAGGGGTGGTAGGAGTGACTTTTGGAAGACATTTGAGCGCGCACACAAACACAAGCTTGGGGTGCTCTCTCTTTGGACAAATAAATACGAGGAACTTGAGAAGAAATGGTTTTATGGTAGGCTGACTACGAAGAGACTATCCCAGTCATGGAATCATAGAACAGCCAGGTTGGAAGAGACCCACCGGATCATCGAGTCCAACCATTCCTATCAAACACTAAACCATGTCCCTCAGCACCTCGTCCACCCATGGATGAGGTCCTACCAGTCCTACCAGTACACCCAAAACCAACTGGATGAAGACCCTGCCTGTCCACCCCGCTGACTGACATGGGCGAGGAATTCAAGAAAAGCTGAAGTTTCTAAGAAATAGAACTAGGCATAAAAAGATAATCCTGTTACCCTCACAGGCATGGTCTGAACTGTCTAAAATGGCAAAAGGGAGTGAGGCAAAATACAACCTCTGGATCAGGTCTCTCCAGCCCCCATCACCTGGGAAGGCAGGAGCCAGGCACAGCGCTGATGGAGGTGGCAGCTCCTGCAGCTCCCAGCACCTGGGAGCCAGCAGCTTCTGCCCCAAACAGCCAGATGCACATATAGATAGATAAATATATATATAAAATGCCATTTATAATGTGCCACATCTTACCCCCTAAGACAGAGCAGCCTGTCCTGCTGAGGTCTGTAGGGCAGACGTGCACCTGGCAGCAGGTCCCAGCCCTGATCTCTCTGAAAACAGCAGCTAAAGCTCCCGTTTAACTTCAATGGTGCCAGGATTTGGCCTGGATCTCAACTAAATCCATGACCATTAATGGTTTCGCTCAGGATCTAATTCCCTGGATTAAAGGGAATTCTCCCCACAGTCCCTCAGCAAGCCCAGCTCCCTGGGCAGAGCTCAGCACTCACATCCCACCACTGCTCCATTGTGGCCAACTGGAGCAAACCAGCCCGAGATCCTCAGTTTTTAAACAAACAAACAGCAAAATGAGACCGAAAGAAAGAAAAAAAAAAAAGAAGAGGAGCATTTATTTTCCCCGCAGCTGTGCTCTCCCGGACAGAGGATTTCTGTGGCAGGACAATAACGCTTTATACATCGAGGTTAAGTTCCAGTTACTTGAAACTATCAGCTCTTGTGTTCCAATCATCTTATTACCTCCACAATCAAACCAGGCTTCCCCCATGGCAAGTATTCGCTCATGCTGTTTAAATCAGACACGGAGGGCGAGCAGGGCTGGATTTAAAGAGATCTAAAGGGAGCTGCCTGGGGTCACTTCGGGGAATGGAACTACAGCTATCGTGTCATTCACCCTGCTGGGCTGTCTGGCCCCTCTTCTGCGCGGGAGAGCAGGTCTCACATGCTGAGCCCTGTTCCTAAGAAAGAGGCACCCAACAATCAAGCTCTAGGGTTGGGCTTTTTGTTCACAGTGATGGGCAAGCATCTGGCATCAGTTTTGGTCCCCCCCAAAATACTTAAGGTATCTTCAGCCTCAGTGAGACATCTCCAGTAGATTTGCACTTTATCTTTCTTCAAGCAAGCCTTCAACTCTTGTGGCTATTGCTTCTCCCACCTGTAGCTTGCAGAAGGCAGCATCTCTTCTCATTATCTAGCTACATGCTCTCTGTTATCCAAGTGGAAAGAAATAGTCCTAAATCCCATTGATCTGAGCTAGTCCACAGCTTGGGAAGGTGCGTAATATTTGGGCTCATCCTGCACTCAGCAGTGCTAAACACGTGAGTTATAAAGCTAAAGTTTGCAGATGCTACAGCCCAAGAGGTCCTCTGAGCTACGGCTGCAAGGAAGTGGCAGGAGCACCTGGAGAGGCAGTAGAGGACCAAGAATTTGGATTTGACCCCATGCAGGGGACGGTGATCTACAGACCAACCTGGTGTCACGCAGAGGTGCAGAGACAAGGGCAACGTCCCAGTCTGACGTCTCACTACGCAGGCATGGAGGGCAACCAGCAGTGAAACAGGAAGAAAATAAGTTGCCCACGTCCTGTTTATTTGCACCAAAAACCACTGCTCCTCCACCCAGCCTCACCCTGCCAGCTCCCCTTCCCTCTGCCCCAGCCCCACGGGTGCCTCAGCGCTGCGGCTACGGAGAGGAGAAGCTGCTGGTAAAAATCATCAATGCTTCAGTAATGAGTAAGCTGTGAGTGGCTGCTGCTGGTACCTCCTGAGTTGATCCAGGTGAGCTCCTCGCAGCTTAGTGCACAGAGAGTAATTGCGCTTGGGTTTCAGACACAGTGTGACTGACCTTCCACCAGGCACCCTGGGTACCAGCTGATGCCATCACCAGCATCAGCTCTATCTCCTAAGCAGGACGGAGATTCATGAGTACGAGCTGTGTGGATGGAGCAGATGAAGGAAACAGCCTTATGGAACACGCTCACGGGCTGGTGATGCTTTACCCATCAAGTACCACGGCTTGTACCCTACACCTACCCTGAGCAAATGCTCCAAGCTGAAATCACTCCCTAAACATCCACTTTTGAACCCATTCTGCTTTTTCTCACCATGGATCGCCCCTGGCCCTGCTCTGCACCAGACAGAAGGTGCTTCCTCTGAAGGAAGCAGCTGAGCTGGTCTTGCAGCACCAACAGCCTGGCTGACTGCTTCTACCAGCCAAAACCTGGATGCTCCATCAGCCCCTGGACCAGCACAGCCAAGCAAGGAGCAGACACCAATCCTGGGAGCTGCGGTTGGAGCTGCTCTGCGCAAGTCTCCCAGGGAAAATTGGCTCCTCAGGTCTGATCCATCCCTTTGCCCCAAGGCAAACTCCTCCGTGGAGGAGCTGTAGGATGGACAGTAGTGCGAAATCACCCTTCCAGTTAGCTTGCTACCTTGCAGTCTTGACTACCAAAGGAGAAGATGTTGCATTATCAGACCTCAGCACGTGTTTCTGGCTCTCAGGAGTTATTTCACACCCTGGGAAGGGAAGGGAGCAACACAGAACCCTCCCAGCGACGCGCAGATGCAGAGAGCTGCTCAGAGCAACCTTCTAACCTGTGTGCAGCAAGGTGCTAAGAAGCTCCTAAATGCACGAGGCCAGGGCATGTGTCAGCTCACCCTGTGGCTCCTTTCAAACTACCAGGCTGCTTCTCCCACCCAGCTCCCTTCCCAGTTCCCTAGGATCTCAGTCCAGGGGAAGGAGGCGAGCAGGCAAAAGCAGAAACGCAGAGTGCATCAAGCAGAGTCTTTCTAAAAGTAGCACGAGCGTTTCCACAAAGCAGGATCTGTTCTGCCTCAAGCCCAGCACCTGGGGTCTGCATCCCAGATTCTCCAGCCTCTCCTAGGATGGGATGTAAAGAGCAGCTAACAGGCACCACCAACCTGAACTCGCTGGCTGGTTCCTAAATGTGAGGTGACATCCTGGCCTTTTCAGACAAGCCCCAACTGCTCTGCAAAGACAGCGGAGGCTTAGCTGGGCTTTCCACGCAAGCAAGCTCTGCCTGTCCCCTCCAGGGGCACAAGCCAAGAACCAGACTCGCTGCATACAGCAGCTTTATTTCAAGGCAGGCAGATGCTCAGGGGATTGTCTAGACACGATTGCCATCTCATACGCCTGATTTCACATCTTTCCTCTTCAAGTAGCTCTTCAGCAGCTTGATTTAATGATCCAACACACTTCCACCTAAGCCCCAGGCTACAGGGAAATTTGCACAGGTGTGGCAGGGTTTGGTTACACAGCAAGATCCAACAGCTCCTGGCCATGCTCCGGAGCTTCCCAGGGCTCCCGGAGAGCTCTGGATGCTGCTGCTGTGTTACCTCTTGCTCGAGATGCTCAGCGCGTGGCTGACGTGAACCCTGACACCTCTGAGCGGAGGCAGAGGTGCCAGCGCAGGTCCAAGGTTACAGCCACATCCCTCAGACGTGGAGGAACTGGACACCGAGTCCACTTCCCCTAATTGCTTTGTCTTGTACTTGACATCACATGGTCACTCTGGACATGAAAAAAACTAAATCCCATAATCGTTTAATATAATTAACCACAGGATTGAAATGGGTTCCTTACCTTGAAGACAGGCTGCTAGAAATCATCCCTGTTCTTAATGCAGTAACCCGAATGCAGCAAAAGCCTTTGCCACATCTTCCCCTCAGAGGAGCAGAGAGGAGGAGATCTTGATTTTATTTAGTTTTTAATTATTATTCTTGCAATCACTTATCTCTCATCCCAGGCTCTGACACCACGGGATGCTAACGTGACCCCAGGTCTCTTGGACAGCAAGCGCGGATGCTCACACTGGTTTGGATCAAAGCAAGAGAGGCAGCCACCTTCCACAGCCCCAGAGCTGGGGTCAGCAACCTTCCAACAGGGGCAAGTGAAATTAGTGACTTGATTGCCTCCATTCTTTGGCGCCTCATGTCAAACAGCTCATAGGACCCACCCATTCTGCATTTCTTCCCCCTTCCCAATGCAAAATAGACCATTTCAAAGCGGTTTTTTGGCACCCCTGTGGAGATGCTTTTCACTGAACCTGTTTCTCAGCCTTGCAGAAGCAGCCCCGTGGGTGGGTGGGATGGGGTCCTCTCTGCACAAAGCAAAGCAGATGAGTTCTGGCCACGCGCAACCCTTGTACTGGGACTGGAGCATTTCAACAAAGCTCTTTGGTTGTGATTGTGAGTTGCAGGGATACTTCACAGCACGCTGAGGCCTGGGTTAAGTTTGCCAGTAATTTATTCAGCCCAGGGGAGCTGAACTGCATTAAAAGATCCCCTCTTGTGCTTCAGCTGCAGCAGGAGAACATCACTACATCTGAAAACGGGGAAATCCTCACCTTACAGGGCTGTGGGGTTCAGAAACAGCCACACCAAGTTCATTGTTCAGGCAGAGTTCATCAAGACCCAGCTTTCTCCTTTCACTTCTTCCACTCCCACGGAGCCATCCAAACCCACTGGTGTAACCCCAGAGCCAGAACATACCGTGAGGCTCTTGGGGCCTTGAGCAGAGCCACCAAAAGCTACATTATACATCTCAGCATTTTCACACACTGCCTGTAACAGGGTATGAGGATGAAGACATCATTGGCAGCGCCTTGCCTCGGCTTCCTTCCAGCAGCCCTCGCTGCAAGGAGGGGGTGACCAATTCCCAGAGCGGGTCATGAAGTCATTCTCTCCTGACATGCTTTCTCCTCCCCAGCATCATCAGCTGGGGAAAGCAGGCACAGCAGTGGTCCCCCTGCTGCAGAATTCACTTCCAAAGAATCATAGAATCACCAGGTTGGAAAAGATCCACAGGATCATTGAGTCCAACCATTCCCACCAATCTCTAAACTGTGTCCCTCAGAACCTCGTCCACCCACACCTTAAACCCCTCCAGGGATGGTGACTCAACCCCCTCCCTGGGCAGCCTCTGACACTGTCTAATCACCCTTTCCATGATTTTTTTTTCCTAATGTCCAGCCTGAACGTCCCCTGGTGGAACTTGAGGCCATTCCCTCTCGTCCTGTCCCCTGGCACTTGGGAGAAGAGCCCAGCTCCCTCCTCTCCACAACCTCCTCGCAGGGAGTTGGAGAGAGCAATGAGGTCTCCTCTCAGCCTCCTCTTCTCCAGGCTAAACACCCCCAGCTCTCTCAGCTGCTCCCCTTGTTCTCCAGCCCCTTCCCCAGCTTTGTTGCTCTTCTCTGGACTCACTCCAGAGCCTCAACATCCTTCTTGTGGTGGATCAGCAAATGATGCTTCACTGCTCAGAGTTGTTCAACACTTCAGGGAGTGTCTCTGGGGTGTGCCTGACACTTTTGCTCCAAGTCAGCTGCTGTGGAGAAGTAGCCCCATGGGGTTGATGTTTGGTGGGCTGGGCAACACTGGTGGGAAAAGGCTCAGAAAACGCAGGAAGGAAACAACTCACTCAGCTCAATCCCTCTTGTTTAACGTGGCTTGGGAGCATCTTCATGCTGCGGGTAACCAGGAGTCCATGGGCTCAGCAAAGCCTCCATCCGCCCTGAGGTCAACGTTGCGGTGGAGACCTGCGTGGTCCAGGTAGAAACCTTCATCCAAATGAGAACAAGGTGACATTAGTGATGAAGGTTTTCCAGAGGATCTCTGATGAATCATAGAATGATAGAATCACCAGGTCGGAAGAGACCCATCGGATCATTGAGTCCAACCATTCCTATCAAACACTAAACCATGGCCCTCAGCACCTCATCCACCTGTCTTAAACACCTCCAGGGAAGGCGAATTAACCACCTCCCTGGGCAGCCTGTTCCAATGCCTAATGACCCTTTCCGTAAAAAAACTTCCTCCTAATCTCTAGCCTAAATCTCCCCTGGTGGAGCTTGAGGCCATTCCCCCTCATCCTGTTCCCTGTCACTTGGGAGAAGAGCCCAGCTCCCTCCTCTCCACAACCTCCCTTCAGGTAGCTGTAGAGAGCAAAGGTAGAGAAGGTAGAGACACCAAGGTAGAGAAGGCAAGGAGCCATCCTAGGGAATAGGGGACATCCAGGCTGCTGGCCTGGGAGAGGGGGATCCTGCAGACCCAGAGACAGCAGCTGGGAACAGCTCCCAAATTAACAGGAGTGGGGGCTGAGCTCCTGTGTTGGAAATATTTAAAGATTGGAAGTACATTTTTTTTTTTTTTCTGGGCTGGTGTCTTCACCTCATCATCCACCCCAGCAGCACCCGCCATGGTTTCACCCCAAAAGAGTCCCAGTATAGCTCCTCCTGCAGCGCTGGGGCTGCCTGCTGCCCTTCCAAAAGCTCCCATCCACTCAGGATGCCCTTGCCAACACACCCACAAACACTCACCTTCTGCCCCAGTTTCCAAATCGAACCTTTTAATTTAAGGCAGGATGAATTATTTCAAGTGGTAGGAGGGGGAAGGGGGAAATCACATGCAGAAAGTGGAATTTCTCTTCCTTTCTCCAGAAACTAGCATGAGCCACTTCTTTACTCTCCAAAGTTCTCAAGGCATTAAGCAGAAAATGAAATATTTATCCTTTTTCACTACTTACCCCCCTTTTTTCTTTTCATTTTTTTTTCCCAGTAACAAAATAAAAAGAAACCATTGGAAGCATTGGAAACCATTTACAGAAGAGAAGCAGCTTTCATTTCTCAAGTACAGCACAAACAAGATCCGTAGTCTTTTTAGAACCTCCGCTCTCTCTATGTTTTTACTCTTAGAATTTAGCAGGAGGAGGAAACTTCTTGAGAAGATTCAGGAAAGAAGCTGAATTCATAGAACATAGAATCATAGAATCGGATATCCTGGCTCCTCATGCACTAGAGAAACTGCCAGAATTTACTGATACTTGAAGACTCTGTGCTAGCACTGGAGCCATATCAGCAGTGGAAATAGCCAAGAACTGATTTTAAATCAAATAGGTTTGATGGTGCTTATACCTTTTTATGTTCACTTCTACATTCCGATATGAGCTGAAATGTATCCCGCGGGCTTCCAAGTGTTAAGATCACCAAATTGTTGAAGGGTTAATAGGGGACGATGTATAAGGAGCAGCTAAATTCACTTGGTCTGTTCAGCCTGGAGAAGAGGAGACTGAGGGGAGACCTCATTGCAGTTTACTGCTTCCTCACAAGGGGAGGAGGAGGAGGAGGCACTGATCTCTTCTCTCTGGTGACCCATGACAGGATCTGAGGGAATGGCAGGAAGATGCACCAGGGAGGGTGAGGTTGGATGCTAAGAAAAGGTTCTTCACTCAGAGGCTGGTGGAGCAGTGGAACATGAGCAATCACGGCACCAAGCCTGATGATATCCAAGAAGCATTTGTCCAACACCCTCAGACACACGGCGTGAATGTTGGGGTTGTCCTGTGCAGAGGCAGGAGTTGGAATCAATGATCCTTATAGAATCA
>WAAB01024848.1:0-10771 GCA_013389865.1 Piaya cayana
AGGAGCAGGGTGAGGGACAGCAGGAAGGTGACTTTTGCTGCAGGAATGCAGCATTTGATTATAAAACTAGGACATGGAAAAGAGAACATCGTTCGGATGAAGTGAAATATAAACAAATTTTGCAACTGTGGATGATAAAATATATTTGATGGTTTGGAGGCAAGTCATGACTTCTGCAGTCACGCACGGTGAGGCTGAACAAGCCCTGGTGCTGAGGAATTTGGGAAGCCCGTGCTGCCCCACCTCAAATAACGTCTTTTCCAGGTGCCCTGAGGCTTTAAGATTCGTCTCCCTTGAAGCATCTGTTATCTGCTGTACGTCAACCGAATTGTTTTAATCCCCCAGACACATAAAAGGTCAATTTTCTCCTTTAAAAAATACAGAGAACAGGAAAATAATTTTGTTTTCAAGTGCTGGGGATATTTGTTTCATTAGACGGCAGAGCATTGACGGGAAGGGATTCCCACTGCCACGAGAGGTCACTGCCTGCCTCGAGAAATAACCGAGGCAACGAGACACCAGTGGGGTAGCTCCCTGCTCCAGACAGAACCAGAGCCCAGGGCAATAATGCTCCTCGAGGATTGCTTTGATAGAGCCAAAGGAAGCGGGTTTGTGTATCAAGGGACACTTCAGAGTGGTCATATCTCCACTCAAGTTTTGCTCTGTGTGGGAGTCACCAGAAATTATAATTTAATTTATATTTGGCTTACATATATTTGGAAGTGTGGATCTGCTGGAGGGTAGGGAGGCTCTGTAAAGGGATCTGAACAGGCTGGACTGCTGGGCTGAGTCCAACGGCATGAGGTTTAACACAGCCAAATGCCGGGTCCTGCCTTTGGGACACAACAACCCTGTGCAGAGCTACAGACTAGGAGAAGTCTGTCTAGAAAGCTGCCAGGAGGAGAGAGACCTGGGTGTGTTGGTTTACAGCGACTGACCATGAGCCAGCAGTGTGCCCAGGTGGCCAAGAAGGCCAATGGCATCTTGCCTTGGATCAGAAATGGCGTGACCAGCAGGGCNCACTGGGCACTGGAACAGGCTGCCCAGGGAGGTGGTTGACTTGCCTTCCCTGGAGGTGTTTAAGGCACGGGTGGACGAGGTGCTGAGGGACATGGTTTAGTGTTTGATAGGAATGGTTGGACTCGATGATCCGGTGGGTCTCTTCCAACCTGGTTATTCTATGGTTCTATGATTCTACGTGAACTGTGTTGGTGGCTTCAGCCAAGCTCAGAGGAGCTCATGCCTTTAATTATCTTTCCTAGTGTTTTCAAGAGAGCAAAGCAGGGAAGAGTTGTGGAGGACACGCTACTTGCCCCAGGGAGCTTCTCTGGAGCAGAGCCGAGGGTCACTCCTCTTGAATCACTCTTTGCGTAAGGAGGAGGGTGGCTTACAGGGCTGGCAGCTCGGCACCTTCCCCGGGCTGCACAGCACAGTGGATCCAAACCTGCCCTTTAGAACAATCTCTGCTCAGAACTACCAGAGAGAGAGAGAAAAGGTGCGGATGCTTAGAGCCTCTTGAAGGAGCCAGGTCAGGTCTGCAGAACACAGCTCAAAGCGAAATGAAGGCACCACCGGTTTCTTTATCTCCTGAGGCTAATTATGCGGGTGATAAGGAGCCCAGGTGTATTTCTGTAGAAGCAACCTTTGCAACAGCCCGGACTGAAAACAGGTAACAAACTCCCATTTCTCGTGTCAGTCACTGTCAACGTTTCAGCACCGGTAGCTACTGAGAGATCGGGGCTCGGAGATGAAGCGGAGGCTGAGGTGGGCAAAATCTTTCAGTCTTTGCATAATAATACGCCTTCCCTGGAGGTGTTTAAGGCACAAGTAGATGAGGTCCTGAGGGACATGGTTTAGTGTTTGATAGGAATGGTTGGACTCGATGATCCGGTGGGTCTCTTCCAACCTGGTGATTCTGTGATTCTGTGATAATATTTCCCTGGATAACTTCCCTCGTGGTCCCAGCATGCTGCTCAGTCCCCAAGAGCTCTAGTTTTGCAGCTGTTTGTACTGTTTGTAGCAGTTACAATTCATTCAGATATTTTTTTTTTCTTTAATTATAACAAGAGGGGGTAAAAAAATACATCCTCCCACTTTTTTTTTTACAGCACAATGAAACCTGATTCTGTGACTGCTTTGTTCTAAGGTGCCAACTACACCGCTGTGACCACTGCCTGGCTGCAGAGTCACTCCAGGGGGGTCCCAGCGTAGCTGAAGAGCTGTAGTTCTCTTTCAGAGCGGAATATTTGAAATTCCAGCTGAAGCCTCTGAAATTCTACATCCTGTTTTGCATGTTTGAAGCTTAAACTACTGAAAATTCTACAAAAAAAACCCTGCAAATAATGTGATATTTCTTTCCCGCGGTCTTCAGAAGACCAGAAGGGAAAATCCTTAGATTTTTCTTGATTGTCACGGATCTGTGAAATCAACAATAGATTCAACAACCTCCCAGCAGTAAAGAAAGTGCCGAGAAGCGTCCGTGTGCAGAAACGAAACCTTTTACAAACACAATGAGGGTTTAAGACTCGGGTATGGAAAATTTAGTCTCATGAGATAATCCAGTTAAATCAACGTCCTTTACTGCTTTCCCATTTATGAGTAAGAGGTATAAAGTCCACGAGGGCTCAGGTTACTTTTCCATATTCCTACCTTATATCGAACGCGTTCCGTACGAGGGGAGGATTGGCTGTGGCCTCGCTTAGGATTTTTACGCAGCCACCGGTGGTGGTGGCAGGACTGTTTTAACCTAAACAAGCTCCTTTGGGACAATTTGGAAGGTTTCAGACTCCAATGAAAAACTCGGGTTTTAGAGTCTCGCAGGTAAAATAGAAATTCTCCTTTGCCACGGTGTTTTTCTCTAAAACTCGGAAGATGTTTTGGTCTTCGTGGATGATTAACTAGTGGTAGCAAAGTACTGCGCTGGGAAGAACGCGGCACTAATGATGCACGGCTTGAAATATGAGGAAAGGAGCATTATCTGGGTAAAGACAGCACGTAAAGCTGAAGAACTCGAGATTTCTGAGTTAAAAGCAACACCTTCAAGAGAGTTTTATCTTGAGAACATCCTCGTGTTTGCTCTGCGGCTCAGCAATTTTCCTTCTCTTTCCACTCGCACCGGTGAATATTTAGGAAGAGGTTCAACAAACTGGCTTTGCGCGACGCTGAAAGCCGGGAAAAAAAATCTGAGTTTTAATAACTTTGGAAAATGCTGTCCCCTCTCTGCTTTAGACTTCCCAACAGTTAGAAGTGAAATAATGCTTATTCTTCTGCCAGAATACAATGATATTTACTACGGTAAAATGGTTTTAAAGGGGAAAAAAAGTAGATGTAATTATAATTATTTGATTTGTCGTGGTATCGTGTGAACTGTGTCATGTTCTGCTAACTATAAAGCAAGGTTAAAGGCTTGGGGGATAAGGATCAGCTCCCACTTCAAGATTTTGTTGAGTAAAAGCAGCTGGGCATTTGCTTTACCTGAACAAATGAATAGAAAACAAAGCAGGACCCACCGAATCACAATCTCTTTTCTGTTATTTTTTTGTTCTGAAGGAAAAGTTAATTGATCTATACTTTTTAATTTAATTTTTCTCCTGGATTACGCTTCCAGCATGTATGAAGAGGGCAGGTAAAGCCAGGGATTCTCCCGGTGCCTGTGTTTCTGCTGGCAGCGGACAGCAGCCCAGCAGCAGTGCCCACTGCCCTTCCCAGGGCTGGAACCACAGTGTTAGTGGATCCAAAGAGAAGGAAAAATGCCTTTATTTCTCCAAGGAGTTAAAGAGAACTCAGGATGAGCCTTGTCCATTAGCCCCATGTGTTAGTTCTTACTCCAAACGATCAAATTCAAGTTTCCTGATCTTGTTTTCCCTTGTGATTCACGTTGACTGCACTTCAAAACGTTTGCTGGCTTAAAACCACTGAGACGTAAATACTTTTCTAAACTTTCATTTAAGGCTTTGAGGTCGTCCGAGAAACATCACAGATTTCAGGGCAATGGGGGGGTGGTTTCTGAAGAGAAGCGGTTGTGAAGTGTAATTTGTACATCTATTGTTATCTCATTTTTAATTAATTCTTTTCCCTTCATAATGGGTGAATCCAGAAGGTGCCAGTAGAAGCCACAGGATGAACCTACGCTAATCTCTGCCCTCAATTTTTGCAAACTGGGAGTCCCACAGCCTCCCTAAGGTGTGAAACCAACACCGAGAGGGGAGAAGGTGGCACCAGAAGACTGTGACGGCCCGCAGGTTGTCCAACAATGCACAAAGTCCAGCAAATCTCCCTGAGAGGCTGTGAGCCAGGTACACGGGCTTCTTGCTGAGGAAGAGGATGATTGCTTCCTTCCCCTGTACAAAATCATAAATGGATTATCTGCTAAGTGATTCACATTGCATGCTATGATGGTTAATTACTTCAAGGTTTTTTTAATGACAGGATCTATCAGTTGAGACTTGAAAGTTATCAGCATTAGGAAGCCCCGTAACATTTTTTTTTTACTGTTTTTCATTTCTTAGATGGTGTTTGCGCCTTCTGTCTGATGGATTCAAATCTAGGAAAGGCCTTCTAGTAGTGCTGGGAGCACACTAGGAATAAAACCGCACCGGGGACTCTGTGCTGCCGTCCGCCTGCGAGTGTCAGAGCAGATCTCATTAAAAAAAAATGGAAAAAAAGGCAACGAGCAATGAGACTGAGCCCCTGACTTCTAAGAAAGACGTCTCAGACTGTAACGAAGACGACTGTAAAGAGAATGGACTCCTGATGAGGAACCCCAAGTCTACCCTGCGGCTAGCGGAGGACGGCAACAAAGTCCACGCCAGCCAGGGAGATAAAGGGGAGGCAGCTCAGATCTCCAATGGCTATTCAGGGGTTCAGAGCTCTGTTCCCTGCAACGGAACGGGAGAGGCGGAAGACGCCCCGTGCACGGCCCCGGCGGCCACCACCACCACCACAACCACCACTTCGACCACCTGCGGAGCGGAAGGCCAGCAGCAGCTGATGGAGCTAGAAGACAGAGAGACCTGGAGTAAAAAAATTGACTTTCTCCTCTCCGTCATTGGATATGCGGTGGATCTGGGGAACGTATGGAGATTTCCTTATATATGCTACCAAAACGGAGGAGGTCAGTGCCTAGTTGTCTTAATACTAAACTTCCTTGCTTATATACAGATGACTTAGTGGCTTGTTTTAATATCACATAGAACAACCAACCAAGGGGAAATTCCTTACTTTCCCAGCAGACTGGAAAAATCTAATTACTAGGCACATTAAGATGGAAGAAAAGCTAAAGCGAGAGCTAAAAGAGCAGCATGTTTGGAGGCTGAGAGACAACCGGGTGCAGAACCAGTTTCCAAGGGAAAAGACTCAATCCCTGATCCAAGGAATGTTATAAAATCAGATAAACCAACAGGTCCAAACCAACTCATCAGGAAGGCTGGGTCTTAGAGATTAGGAGCAAGTTTTTTTACGGAAAGGGTCATTAGGCATTGGAATAGGCTGCCCAGGGAGGGGGTTGATTTGCCTTCCCTGGAGGAGTTTAAGGCACGAGTAGACGAGGTCCTGAGGGACATGGGTTAGTGTTTGTTGGGAATGGTTGGACTCGATGATCCGGTGGGTCTCTTCCAACCTGGTGATTCTATGATTCTATGATCAGCCAAAATGTAAATTCAATCAAGGAGATCTTGGAAAGAGCTTCAAATCATAGAATGATTTGGGTCAGAAGGGACCTTGTTCACACTCCTTGTTAGTTACTCTAACGAGAAACGCAAAAGGAATTCCATGTGGCGCACTGGCTAGGGCAGGGATAGGGATTCCCCCTGTGGGATAGAAGGAATTGTTGGTTATAGAGTGTGAGTACTGCTGGAAGAGGAGTCCTGTGAGGAGTTCTAACCCTCTGCTTGCTTTCCTGCAGGAGCGTTCCTCATTCCTTACACGATCATGGCCGTCTTTGGAGGGATTCCTCTCTTCTACATGGAACTTGCACTGGGGCAGTACCACAGGAACGGGTGTATTTCAATCTGGAGAAAAATCTGCCCTATATTCAAAGGTAAAGAAGGGGAAACTCACAGTCACTTCATGGAATTATTTCATAGAACCACGGGATGGTTCAGGTTGGAAGGAACCTTAGAGCCCATCCAGTTCCACCCCTCTGCCATGGGCAGGGACACCTCCCACTGGATCAGGGTGCTTAAAACCCCATCCAGCCTCCAAAGAGGAGGCATCCATGACATCCCTGGGCAACTGGGCCTCCCCACCCTCATTGTGAATAAACTTCTTCCTAACTCTTCCTAATTTGTTTTTCCCAATTCTTTTCCTGCCTTGCTAGGGATTGGCTTTGCCATCTGTATAATAGACCTTTATGTAGCCTCCTACTACAACACCATCATGGCTTGGGCCTTTTACTACCTCGTATCCTCCTTCACGGCCGAGCTGCCGTGGACGAGCTGCACGAACCCCTGGAACACGGGCAACTGCACCAACTACTTCAGCAAGGACAACGTCAGCTGGTCCCTGCACTCCATCTCTCCCGCGGAAGAATTTTATACGTAAGTGCATGTAAGTGAGGACAGTAACACCAGGCAGAATGGTGGAACGAGTAGCAAGCTTGTCTCTGGAGGGGGAGTGGGGCTGCTTATTAACAACACCTTTTTCTGAACTATTTAAGTGGATACTTGTAGGAGCACGTAAACTTAGTGTGTATGCTTCCATACTCGAGATCAGAGGTTCCCAGACACTGTCAGCTGCTATCACTTATCGTTGCTGGTGTACCAGCTTTTAATTAAAAATAAATCACACTGATTTACTCTGAGAGCTACTTCTCAAGGCCTCAGCACTACTTGTAATTCTCAGACCACAGTATGGGACTGCTCAAAGTGTCCTTCGCATAAAAGTTTGTTCAAAAAGTGTCTATTCTGTGTTTTTCTTTCCTCTTTCAGCCGCCAAGTTCTACAGGTGCACAGGTCCAACGGGCTGGACGACCTGGGGGGCATCAGCTGGCAACTGACCCTC
This sequence comes from Piaya cayana, assembly GCA_013389865.1. NCBI lineage: Eukaryota > Metazoa > Chordata > Aves > Cuculiformes > Coccyzidae > Piaya > Piaya cayana. The sequence continues at coordinate 7,000 of WAAB01024848.1, forward strand.
TGTTTGTTGTTGATCTTCACCATCGTCTACTTCAGCATCTGGAAAGGGGTCAAAACATCTGGCAAGGTGAACTCAAAAAAGCAAGATGATTCAACTTGGTACAGGATAGTCCAGCAGCAGTTCTAAAGGAGCCAGTTAACTCCACGGAGAATTCTCTCCACCTGCCTTTGCGACAGGGATTAGAGGCTCGTGTGTTTGGGAAGCACTTACTGTAGAGTGTCTACTACTTTTATCCAAGCGATAAATAATCACAGAATCACCGGGTTAGAAGAGACCCATCGGATCATCGAGTCCAACCATTCCCATCAATCACTAAACCATGTCCCTCAGCACCTCGTCTACTCGCACCTTCAACACCTCCAGGGAAGGNTGCTCTTCTCTGGACTCGCTCCAGAGCCTCAACATCCTTCTTGTGCTGAGGGGCCCACAACTGCACACAGGATTCAAGGAGCGGTCTCACCAGTGCCGAGTCCAGAGGGAGAAGAACCTCCCTGGACCTGCTGGTCACACCGTTTCTGATACAAGCCAAGATGCCATTGGCCTTCTTGGCCATGACAGTCAGTTACGGTTCTCTGGACAAAACCAACCCTGCCAAGAGAAGTCAGGGGTGCAGGCGTGCAAACAGCCTGTTTACAGACTTTCTGAGAAGCTCGTGTGAAGATGTTATAAATGCAAAGGGCTATAATAAGAATAACTTGTTATCAGCCGTTAACTTTCTACCCATGGCAAATTTTGATGGGAACGGTTGGACTCGATGATCCGGTGGGTCTCTTCCAACCTGGTGATTCTATGGTTCTAACTGCTGTCTTAACTGCTTTCCCTCCCAGGTGGTGTGGGTGACGGCCACGTTCCCTTACATCATACTCTCCATCCTGCTAGTGAGAGGGGCAACCTTGCCTGGGGCGTGGAGAGGTGTCCTCTACTACTTGAAACCCGACTGGCAGAAACTCCTGGCCACCGAGGTAAAAAAAAACATTATAAAAGAGTAGAAATCTACTTTTTAGCTTGTATATAATGTAATGTGTGTTTTCAGGACAGAGCATGATTAAACAGATGTCTTAGCACGGACTGAAAACCCTGACTTCATACTCTAATGTTTAAGCAGTCATGCTATTTTCCCATAATTATAATTCATCCATAATTGATACTATTTTAAAGATTAAAGTACACCACCAATTTATTACTTGATGTAACAGTAGGGTTCCCACACATCGGTTGCATCGAATTAGTGATCCAATTAGAAAGAAAATGAGTGAGCAAATAATTTATTACCGGGAAGATGGTGAAGAGCCTGACATTGAGGAAGAAGCTGATTACTGCTGCGCTGCAACAAAACCCTTTATCCATGATAGTCGTCCCGAGCAAACTGAATTTACTAAGTCCTAACAACCGGTTTAGCTGCAGGTTTGTGGCTGTGAGGGGATCCTTACCTAGTCAGGCACTTTCCCACAGTGCATCGGTGTCCATGGTTGCCTGGATTTAAACTGTGTGGGTCATTAAATTTGAAACTTCAGATCTCCATCCCGTGATGAGCTGTGGCAGGTAAGCCCAAGGAGAATCTCTGTAGCCACCAATTAAAACAGGACTGAGTGAAAATGCACGTGGAGAAGGAATAAATCAGGCCTGCGTGCACCACTGAGATTTGAAAAGGGACGGGGAATGGGGACAAGACTGAGCTAACCAACAACCCCAACCAGTATCTGATTCAGCTTTGAACTCCGTGGATGGCGAGCAGTCCGTCAGGCTCAAGGCTCCGCTTGCTTCGCTGCCTATGAGAGTGTCTAGTGAGGAGGGCGATGGAAAAACCCCAAAGCAATAAACACTACAAATACAAAGATTAAAAATTCCAATGTTTGCAAGTCGTCTGCTGCTGCCCAGCTGATAGGGAGAGTTTTGAATGAAGAGGAAATGAAAAGACACCGGTTTCTGATAAAGCTGCGTCTCCAATAAACGCCTGCATCTTCTGAAAAAAAGCAATAAAGGGCATTGATATTGTATTGGATGTATCTGAAGTGAGGACAGCAGATTGCGATCGGTGTGCCGGACAGTGACAGAGCTTCGTCTGGGTGATACAGGGTGGCCTCACGCGATGCAAGAGAATATTAGAAATGAGTTGTAATGAACTCCGTGTTTCAATCAGAAGAGGATAAATGACTGAGGGCTTTCACCTTCAGAGAGAGAGCTGATATTGTACTTTAGGAACACTACTCATTAAGGCCCTGGTCACTTTTCAAGTACGACAGGCTCGGGCTTTTCATAACGAGATCATCGCACTTGGATCTGTCACGGCTACAACAAAGCTGAGCTGAGCTCTAAGGACCAGGACTGCATCAACGCTGTCATTTATTTCCATTATTCTAGAGAACATCTGAGCAGTGATCACCCGCTGCTTAGCCTGGAGGACACACAGGACCGTTCCAAACCACAGAGTTTGGAGGGAGATGGATCAAGTCCCCTGCAATATCACGGATAGAACACTCCTTATACACATGAAAAGTTGTGTTAGACTGAGCATAGGCAAATCACTGTGAATTAATCAAAGATGCTGTGAGAAATTAAACTGTCAATGAGCACTCAAAGTATGTAAAGAGACCCGATAAGCACAGCATCAGCACTAAAATGATAGCGGATGTTTACAGCTCTCACACATCTACTGTAAATATTCGTATTTCAACATGCTCTCTTAATTAAGTGGGTTTTTTTAGACCAGGACTAGAAAACAGGCAGAGTAGTGAAACATGGGTTTGAAGAGCTGTGTGATATTCTAACTTACTAAACTTACTTGATCTAATTTTTTCTACTTCGTTATTTTTCAGGTTTGGGTGGACGCAGCAGCTCAGATTTTTTTCTCCCTCGGCCCAGGTTTTGGGGTGCTGTTGGCCTATGCCAGCTACAACAAATTCCACAACAACTGCTACCAGTGAGTTCTTCCTTATTCTAAATGTAGCATTGACTTAAAAGCAACATATATACAAAAAACCCACAGTGCTGGTCAAAGGCTCCGACTTATCAAATCTGTGTATGAGCAAATCACAGAACAAAAGGCCTTACTGAAAGAACCTGCAATCTAAAACATTTCTGCTGTGCCTACTGTAAAGGGAGAGAATCTCTACCAATTACAGCAGGGAATCCAAGATGTAGAAACCTGTCACAATAAAAAGGGCTAAGCAGACAATCACGTTATAATTATTTAATCTCAGCAGTTTTAGGAAACTGCTTCAGAGTCTAGAGCTGAAAGGCAATTTCTAGTTGTTCCCTTGTTATATTAAAATATTCTACTTATACCTTGTGAAAAAAAATTCTCAGTTCTTCACTATTCCTACAGTAATTCATAATTTTCTAAACACATCAGTATACAACCAGCATTCCATCCAGTGTTAGATGTCACAGCACCTCTTTGAAGCTTAAGTAGTTGTGTTTTTCCCCTCTCCCCTTCTCTCTCTCTCTCAAGACTGCTGCTGGTTCTTTTCATTGTGTTACCCCAGTTCTTCTAGAAGCCCGTCCGGATGAGCAATTTGCTCCATCTGGCAGCAAACTCTCCTTCCTAACTGATGCCGATTCCCTGATATGAGTTAGGTTTTCTGTTGCAGAGATGCTCTGGTTACCAGCACCGTGAACTGCGCGACCAGCTTCGTGTCCGGGTTTGTCATTTTCACTGTGCTGGGATACATGGCTGAGATGAGGAAGGAAGACGTATCAGAGGTTGCCAAAGATACTGGTACGTTAACTTTTTGTGCACATCTGAGGGTCGTGGGCTAGTGTTTGATAGGAA
>WAAB01024851.1:0-35637 GCA_013389865.1 Piaya cayana
GCACTGCTGGCTTGTGCCAGCTCCCTCAGTCTTCCAGAGAATTCTTAGTTTTCATTGGGCAGAATTGTTCTTTCCTTTTCTCAACCTGAAAATAAAAGTGTGTTGAGAGATTTCATATTAGAACAACTAGGGCACACAATGTCTTGGCTAGTGGGTGACAAGAACAGCTTGAAAATAAGTTTCCAGCCAAATATTCAGTCTTGCTATGGTCCACCTGTAATAATGCTACTCATGCAGGTATCCATGTAGCTTAACAATTGCCTCTCCAGCAGTAAGTACATTTTCTTCCTTTGAAACAACACACTTTGCTGCATGAATATGTCTCATCTGAAAAGCCTTAAATCATCCTGGGGTATCCTTAATCAGACAGATCCTAACACACAGACTTTCATTAAACCTTTGCTGTCAAGTTCCTCCTGAGGCTTACAGTAAATTCACTGAAATGAAAAAGCAGGTCATCCCACTCTACCTTGCCACTGATACCTCCCACTCTCCTGCTTCAGATGCAAGCATTGTGTTTTGCCCCTCCATTTTAGCTACTTTCCTTTTGTAAAGTAAGCCCAAAGCATCCCCACATCAAAGTTCTCCCCTTGTTCTGACGGCAGGTTTTTTAACTTCTTGGCATGAAGAAAAGTTTGGTTATAAAATGACATAATTAAAGGACTGCTCTATTAGGTCACTGATCTGCTCACACAGTGCCTGTTGTAAAGTGCCAGCTAGTAAAAGTGAGCTACCTGTAACAAACCTTGACAATGGCGACAGTAATGACAATGATGCTGAGCCACCTCACAGTTGTCCAGAGTTTTCCACAAAGCCAGCATTTTCCATGCAAATAGAATGTCAGAACCTGCTAATAATAGTTAATGGAAATGGCACACTGTTCGCAACAAACAGTCAATATTATAATGCACAAAGTCTAACCACTCTTTTGGACTAGATAATTATCCCCACTGGACTTCTGGAAAGGCAGAATTGTACAAAGTAGAACTGCACTAGCAGGTCAAACAGTGGCATGACTGAGACCTCAGTGTTTGTGAGTACATTTATTATTGCTGTAAAACAATGATAGTTTGTGGTAACATGAGACAGAACCTTTCTTCTGCAAACTCCTATAACGTTGCTTTCATTCTTGTTCCCAGAGTTTTCCAGGCAGTGATTGTGGTCTATAGCAGAGCTGAGCTAGCATCATGCAGCACCAGGTTAAACCAGAAGGTTTCAACAACAATAATGCACAAAGGCAGTCACAGGGCACTTAGAAAGAGGGTGGAGAGAGGTTAAGCACCAGCAAGAGGTCATTTTATGTAAACAGAATTGGAAAGCATTGAGTTTAGGAAGCTGATTATTTATCTCATACTAATTTTTGCTTGAACATTTGGCTGCAGGATACAAAAATGCTAATGTGACTCTGTGGATGTTCTTGAAAGCATAATAAATTTGTAGAGTAGATAGATAACCTCATAGAAATAAATACTTCGGACCATGCTAAAATGGCACTCATGACAATACCACTTAGACATTAGAGATATTACAATAATTGGTTTTGTGTAAAACAGATAGCTAGAGACATTGGATTAGTTCCCAGGAGTGTGCTAGAATACATCATTGAAGATGGGTTCTTTAATTGAATGCATATAGGAATAGATATAACAGCTTGAGCCATACACAGCACGTCACAAACCTTAACCATTACGGCTACATTTCATTTTGCACACTATCCTGTCCCAATAAAACAGCTTGTTTGAAATTTAAAGGAACAGAATCCTACTTATTTGCTTAAGTGGAGTTTTATATTCTTTGAGGAAGGAAACACATCACCCTGCTTTTCACTGAAAAAACCCAGTACAGTCCTGGAGCAACATAAATAATAAATCTTTCTCTTACACATTTATAAAGAATCCATCAGTATGATACATATTTAACACACACGCAATTTAAATTTCATTATGTATGTATGTGAACATTAACTCCACTTTCTGGGTTTCTGTAAACTGTTGTGTATGACTGGCTTAAAAATAAGGGCTAAGTATTTTTATTTTCATTTTCCAATTTTTTTTTTAAGTGCATTTATAGAAGCTGAAAAACTGTTTGATGCTATGCTTGTCTTTTTTCTGCTCGGGTAAAATGGTATCTCTCTGTTTGTTTTTAAAGGAGGTGCCAGTATCAAGACTGTGGTTTTGATTAAGTGCAGGAAATGAAGTCTTTTCATTGCTGGTGTGCACCTACCCTGTTTTGATTTCAGAGTTGTACTTGTGGAAAAGTAAATTCAGAGCTATTCAAGACAGAAGGATCACAGAACACTGTGATCAAATAATCAGACATCCTGCATTAAAGAACTTCCTCAATTATCTTTTTTTCCCCAAAGAGATAGGTATCAGAAAGCAAATCACCTCTACCTTTGGCCAAAACCAACTCTGCACTGTAATGGCTCTCTTATGAGATTTATCATAAGACAATAGTTCTGGAAATAAAGTGCTGTATTGTCTGTTAGTGTAAAGATAATGAAAATATGTGAATGGAAATCAAGTGACTTCCTTGGAATGTTATATTAAATCTCTTGATTGACCCTCACAGATAGCTTTTGAATTACTGCAGGAATTCTTTTCCCTTGGTTAGCGGTGAAACAGTGCGGTATTTACTCAACAAGTATTCCAACACTTAAAAAATACTTCAGGAAAAGTCTGAGCTGCTTTCAGAATGGCATGTGTGCTTTGAAGCACATACTGGAACTCATTTGAAGTTTTTGCAAAATCTGTTATTTTCTTACAGAGCAAAATTAGATTATAAATCCATAAATGCCAATTTAGGTTGCTTGCAATTTGCACCAGAGCAGCCTCACTTTAGAGGTGTTTGGAAAGCACCACACTCCATTCACAACTGTGAAAACTGGGGAGGCTCTGGTTTTCTGAAATTAATTTCAGGCTGTGTTACATTGTTTATAAATACTGACAACCAAAACCAAAATGAATCACAGAGAAATAATGATAAAATCTGTCTTTTTTAATTCATGAAGATAATTTAATTCAGAAGAGTGTGACCGCTCACGTGTGTAACAAAGCAAGAAAGATTTAGATATGGTTCTATAAGTTTAATATAAATACTGTTTGAGTATTTTTAATTTAGGCTAGGAAAAGCTAACAGTCAATTAATAAGCTGAGCTCAAAGTGCCTGAATCTCCTGGGTTGCCCCCATGTTGATCCCAGGAGGGAGAGGATTGCATCAGCTCTCAATCTGGTGAAGATATTTTCCATGACAAATCCTTCATGCACAGAGCAAATATGAGCTAAATTCTGATGCTGAGCTTACTCTGACCCGTACGGACAATCTAGTTCTGTGGAGGCAGATTTACTTCATGTACCACTACTTGGGATGCTAACACAGACGATTTAAGGAGCTGCTGCAACCTCCTTACCTGCATCCTAGTAAGCAACTGCACTGCATACAAGCACTACTGCCTTTGAATTCTTAATATCAAGTCAGTTGCTAGTATTTTTTTTTCTTTCCTTAATACGATACTGTAAATGTTAAAGTTAACATAAATGAAGGAATTTTTATAAATGTTATTTTTAATCATATAAACTTAGTAGCTACTGCACACCAAGCAACGCGCTGGCATGTGATTTGTTCAATGATAATATGCTCATAGCTTTGTGTGCCAAGGCATGAAAATTTAATTTCTTACAGTGCAGAGTAATACATCTTGGATTCTAAGTGTCAGTATTTTCTTGATGGACTATTTAAGCTACTTTTTTGAGGCAGCAATCTCCTTTTTGTTATTTTAAGGCACATCATGATTGTGCCCCTTTTTTCTTCTAGTCTTTAACAATGGATTGTTTTCTCTTTTTCCTCTGGGTACTGACAATGCATTCTTTTAGCCATTGAGAACTGTGCCCTCATTACCACTTTTCACTACTTTTTAGTCATTAGATAGTGACACCAAATGAAAGACTGGCAGATACCTTAAGAGAATTAGTGCAACTCTGCTCAAACACAAATAAAGCTGATGTAAAAGGACAGAACTTTGTGGCATTCACAAGTCTGTACATTTCTACTGAAGTTCGTCACTGTCTGCCACTAATCCTATAAAGGCTGGTAGGGATCAACTGCTGATAACACCAGTGAAAGAGGGTCTTTGTTAGAACACTCTTGTTTTTTTGTACATATTGAAGACCTTGTAAGACTTATTCAAATTGTCTGCTACTTACCAAATATTAACAGTGTATATAATTCAATGCCACAGACAAATCTGTATTTTTCTCTTTGCTTTCTTCCTGTTATTTCCATAAATCACAAGCATTTTTATTTACAATTCATGCTTATGATTTAATTCTGTATCCACAATAAATGCCTCATAAATAAACATTTTAATTTTTGGTCTTCTCTTTAGCAGTGAAATAATGATCAAATTGATAAAGTTCAAAGCTAGAATGCTTTGCCTGTAGTGGATTTCTTATTACCATTAAAAATGTTATCTTCAAAGAGTTAAAGTTAGTTAGTTATCCCAGTCCTCCCTGCTTAATGAAATTATTTTGTTTCCTTAAACTGTGTTTAATAAGTAATAAGGGAGACTGGGAAATTAATACGCATCTTGCTGTATTGATTTAGTTTTAGTCAATTCTGTTTTCTCTCTGAAGTCTATAAGCCTTCAGGTCCTCCTATCTAATCTATTCATTTCTGACATACACATCTTTCTACTCCCTAAGTGTCTCTGCTGTTCCTGAAACGGCCTCAGAGATTATGCTTTGCTTTTTCGGCTGTTTACCATTTCCCACATAATTTTATTACGCACTCCAAAACATTGTAATTGTCCTCTAAGAAACTCCATCATCATATCAAGCCCAATGTAACAATGAACATTATCCTCCAAGTATCGTCCCTGCATCCATCATCCTGCAGCTGCAGGAACACTGCCAGACCCTCTCATGTATTCTAAATGTGCCTGGCAGGAATTCCACACTTTGGATCACATTTTAAAATGGAAGGATACTAGTGTTGGAGGGTAATGACTTAGTACTAGGTTTCAAATAAGTAGGGAAGATGCAAGCTGAGTATAAACTGTAGTGCCATGGTAAGTGCAATGAGAGCAGATTTCTGCATAATTATTTAGATGACACATAGGAAATACAATGTAATGCTTAAAACCCACAAAACGCTAAGTTCAAACCTACAGAGTGCAGGAGCACTGTGACTGAAGCACTGTGATTTGGTAAAGTGAGGGGCCAGCCATACCATTAGTTAACATATTTAGGATGAGCCCAGTAGTTTGGGAGAGATCCATATTTGAAAATGGGCACCTAAACATGATGCTGAGTGGGAGAGAATGAAGAACCAATCTCTTCTGAGATATCAGACCTGCCCTTTAATCGGCATCAGACGTAAAGAGATGGGTCAGCATAACAGCAGTTAAACTAAACTACATGGGAACAGGGATGGTATTGACCAACACAATTTCTGTTTAATTTTTCACAAAGGAAATTCAAAATATCTTCTTAGATGAATTGCATTTTTAAACTGGAATCTGAATAATTCCCCTTCAGAAGCTAAATACCAAGAAACGGAGATTAGACTCATAGAACTGATGCAGAAGACATGGTTGTTTTTAAGGGCTGATGAATACAACATTCTTACAGTCATTCTCAAACTTGTCTGTCTTAAGGGATTTTAAAACATGGGGTACATTTTGTAGTGTTTATTAGAGCACATTAGTACACTAACAGACAGGCTGAGACACGCTGAGAGAGTTGGGGTTGTTCAGCCTAGAGAAGAGGAGGCTCCGAGGAGACCTTATAGTGACATTCCAATACCTGAACGGGCTACAAGAAAGCTGGGGCGGGACTGTTCACAAAGGCTTGTGATGACAGGACTAAGGGCAATGGGTATAAATTGGAGAGGGGCAGATTTAGACAAGACATAAGGAGGAATCTCTTCACTATGAGAGTGGTGAGACCCTGGCCCAGGTTTCCCAGGGAAGCTGTGGCTGCCCCGTCCCTGGAGGTGTTCAAGGCCAGGCTGGATGGGGCCTTGGGCAGTCTGATCTAGTGGGATGTGTCCACCAGTCTGAAAGCATTTCCCATTTGATAATTCTGTAAAATCAGATCCATAACTGACTGGAAGTTTGGAAGTTTTGTAACTAAAATCCTGATAGACAAAGCACTGCCTGGAATGGAAGGTGGAATGGCTGCACCAACATTACCCTGTAAAACAAACCTCACAGACAATATCAAGATCAACTCTGATTAATCCAGTGAGAAAATACCCCTACATCTAAAGTCAGACACTTATACCCACAATCTAGTGGCTGCTAGCCACTCAAAACCTGCCTTCTAGTTTGCATGCCTAGAGAAGCCTGGCTGTTGTGAATAATCACTACTTCTGCTCATGGACAGAACTCAAGGACACAAGAAAACACAAATAAAAATATGACATTAACTGGAGATTTAACATTCTCTGTACTGCAAGAGGAACACACTGCATGGCCTATAGTGGATCTGCCTTCTGAGTGTTCTGCCACCTTCCAGCACAGAGATGGACTGGCAACATTCTGTAGAGGTGAGATGAAGTTTTTCTTTCTTCTCTCAAGAGCTGCCTAGCTCTATAGACAGCTCAGCTTAAAGTTTTAAGCAGATGTTGTAAATACAGTTCATCAGCTGGTCCTGCACTAGCATGACTCAATCTGTAGACTGGACAGGACACGATGCAATACTCCGTCTTCACTTTCTTTCCATCCTCACAATTTCCTTTTCTTTTTCACCTACTGACCTTTTTGAAAAACCACTTCCTGGCTATCACACAATTCACTGCTATTACCCCTCAAACTCTGGTACGAGTTCTATGAGGGTCTTCGGATCACACAAGTCCCTTTCCAAGAAAGAGATGAGCAGTCAGGCTGGAACTCCACATAGGTGCCTGAGGCTCAGGCTGCCATACAACTGTTGGGAAACTGGTGAAGGCAGAGGAGGAAGGCTTGGTATTTGCCTCAGGCTGATGTCTCACACTCCACAGTCTCATGGTCTCATGGTCTAACAAACCAGGTGTCATTGCCATTCTGGCATTGTGAAGCCTGGTAAAGCATCTCCTTGCTAGGACAGTTCAGAAGCACAGAGAGCAGACCATACTGGCAACAATGCAGACAGCACTAATCCATAAAGACAATCTAATCCAAACTTTTTTTCACTCCCAGCCTTCACTCGCATTTCCCCGTTCTCCAGCAGGTAACTCTTGGACTGAAGTTTGTAAGGCATTAAGACACCTGGCAGTAAATATTCCACATTTCAGTATAAGAAAAAAACCAAATACAGATGGCAATGAGATTCAGAAGTGAGAATTAGGGCTTTTGATTGTTTTTTTGTTGCCTAGATATAGTCATATTTCCTCACTGACTACAAAAGGAGGAGTTTTGCACTGAGACAGGGTTCTCCTTGCACTGGACCCACCCTAAAAATGCTTTCACTTGCAGCCATCCTGGTGTTTTTTCACAAATTTGTGAAAATCATGTAAGATCTCTTTCCTAATAGTCTGGGCACATCCGAGAGATCACCAAGAAAAATTTAGAGGTTTTGGCTATAAACCTTTTTCTCTGTCATTATCCACATTCATGGAGGAGGGCAACAAAGCTGGTGAGCAGACTGGAAGGCGTGTCCTGTGAAGAGCAGCTGACAACTTTTTGACTTTAAAGCCAGGTGAACTTCAGCCTTCAGTCTTCCCTTTTACAAGTCTTTCCTTCTCTGTCCTGCTCAGGCCTGAACCAGATGAAATTGCATTTAATTTCTTAGGGTTTCATAGTATTCTAAGCTTTCTTTTTGAAGAAAGACCACTTTCTGGTTTCCAAATTCCAGTGGGGCAATGGAGCATTTTTGTTTTCTGAACTGGCTTTCAGGAGTCTCTCTTTGACAGCAAATTGTTGAGAGAAATAAATGTCCTTTGTGTTTGACAATACAGGCTTTTTTCCCTTTTTCTGAAAATTACTGAATCTGAGAATGTTTCAGTGATCTCTTCACTTTGTGCCCATGGGAGCCGATGTCTCTTCATTCCTAAACATGATTCAGTTGTCTTCCACTTAAGTCCTGTCGCCTAAAACTTTGCTGATTCTGGGGCCAAGTTGTAATTCTGTAATTTCCCAGAAAAGAAATCACCTCATCCCGAGTTCCACATCAGAGAGATGATGCAACAGGGCAGTGTACTGAATATCATCTGGTGAGTGCAGAAGTGGCCCCTAGACTGCTGACACTGCTGATTTGCACTGGTGATCTAGAGATGTTGGATGTAAGATCAAAAAGGCATGTAGAGAGGAGCCGTCTATCTCCATTGTGTTATCTTCTTTGGGCACAGCTGAGCTGCCAAGAGGAAGGATGTGGTTCAGGATGACATGAGGCTGGAGTAGTGATGACCTTGCTCTTGTGAATATTGTGATTGCAGTGGTCCTTATGATTGCCTAGGTACTAGGAAGACTGAGTTTCCCCCTCCTGATGTTACCTGAAAGGTTGCTTGCGGTGGTTAGGGATAACAACAAAGGGTGAAGTAGCAGGCTTTACAGAGGAAACACAACCTGTACACCATGAATATTAGAAGAACATTTCTGACAGCTCCTCAGATGTTGGTATCCCTGAGGGCTTCTCCTCTGATGTGCGTTCTAGAGATGGCCCAGGGACCTGCGGCTTGATCCAGACAACACAATCCAGCCTGAGGCACCGTAAGAGCAGCAGCACTCAAGGGCATCTTGAAAGAGCCCTGTAGACATCTCAGTCTGACCCACTAAAGCAAATGCTGGATTCCAAAATCCTGAAACATTCTTACGTAACGCATGGGAGCACACACATTCATCCAGGATATACCTTATAAACATTGTGACCATAAGGTATTAGGACCAAATTCAAATTGAAAAGATAGTGCAGTCCTGCCAAACCCTGGGAAGCAAAATTCCCATTATACTGGAAGGTGTACAGACATGGTCCTGTCCAGTCTCACCCTTTAAGAAGCATACTCCCCTGCTACTGGTTATAATAATGCCTTTTGGGAGTTTTGAGGGAAACAGCTCAAAATACCCACTCCTCTCTGTGTTTTCTTTCTTGCTTTTGTCTACGTAACCATTTCAGTTGCAGGTTGTATTGTTACTATTAATACTAGAGAAAAACAGGTCTTTGCAAATCCTCCACAACAGGAAGATGTACTTTCTACTTTTCTGAACTTTTTTAATTTGCAGAATTCACGCTTATTTGTAGAAATAAATCTCTAGAAACATACCTATAACAGCATGTACATTTTCAAATAGGAATTATTTTCAGCACAATAATGCCATGAGTTAATTCTTAAAGAGCAGATACACTTGCTCTTCCAAAGCTGCTGCATGCTGTAACTGATGTCTTTAAAACGTGAGATTTAAAAACATGAGTCTTAAAACACGAATCTCCAAAGTAATAGGAGAGACTTAAAAATTGTCAAATAGCTGCTTTTGGGGGGCTTTATGCCTTTAGAAATCACAAGAATTCTTTCTTCAGAAACGTGGGAACTAATCCTTAAAAGCAGAATCTGTTTTTTGAAAGTGTTTATCTGAATACTGAATATCAGGGATTGATACTTTAGGAAAAATATCATTAGACCTGGGATGAAATAACAGGATCCAGTGACAAGGCTTATCAGACAGCGTTTTACTTATCTGTGACTTGTATGTACTACATGAATTTCTCAGTTTAACATCTACCTGCTTGAAAATTGTTATCCAGTAATTACCAGCTGACAGATGACATTTATTTGCATGCTTATTTTTTAAGCTCAAAGATAAACAATGAAGGTAGTGGGATTTTTTTAGAAAGACTTTCTTGCTGTGTTCCCTCAAATCACCTTTAATGGAGTTAACAAATACACCTCAGAATCCTTGTGAATAACATGTACGTAAAAAGAAGGCAAAAAACCCCCCACAAACCTTTCCTCAAACTATCTGTAGCTATCGAAGAAATAAATTCAGTGGAAAAAACATTGATACAAAAGAAAGATAAGACAGAGTAAATACAATGAAACAACCTGTTATTGAGTTAGTCAGTGAAGGACAATAATGATGACATGGCTGCTGCGGAAAAAAAGAATTCCTTATACATTGAGTCCTATCCCAGGCAGCTGCTTGAGGGATCATCAAGTATGCTAACCAGCTCATCATGTTCTCGCACTGCTATTCTTACAACTCCTTTTAGCATATCTGTTCATTAAACAGACATTAGCTTTCGCCTCTGCTTAATCCACGTTAACCTCCAACTCTGAACTATTAAAATTTCAAGGACACAAAGTCTTGCGCGCTTTCTCTCACACTGACCCTCATGCTTCTAGTAATTCCCCTTTATTCTCAATCTATCTCATAACTCTTCTTGAAAACTATACCTAAAATGTCTTTAGAAACATTCGGACAACAGCGTGTGAAGATCACAGACTGTTACACAGACCAACAAAGGTCCAGTATTACCTTATATTCACTCAGTTTTAGATGCTCACATCTCCACAGGCTGCCTTCTTGTACTATGTTTGTATAGTGTTTGGTCCTTTGTTTGGGTTCTTACTTGCTGGCAGTGTTGCAAATAAATATTTTGACATACAGATAAGATTTCTAAAGGCTCAAAAACCAAAAAAAAGAGAAGAAAATAAGTTATTTTTAAATCCATCTTATGCTTTTGAAGGTCTGACATGTTTTTAACAACACTGACTTGACGAAAACATTAATGCTGGTTTAAAGTTAGTGTAGGAAGAAATGCTTGTACAAACCAAGTATTCTGATCTTCATACCTTCTGCAAGGGAAAGGGACCTAAACCTTGATATTTCACACTCCTTTATGGAGTTGTAGTGTATGCATATCCACAAAACTAAAGGACAAATGTGCAGAGCTTGGATCCTTGTAAAGTGTAGGAGACCTTAAACTCCAAAGAGGTAAAAGAAGACAGGAACATTTTATCTAGAATTAATTGTGGGGAAGGGAGGAAAGAAAGGAAGGAAAGGATGGAGAGGAAGGAAAGGAAGAAAAGGATGGAAAGGAAGGAAAGGATAGAAAGGATGGAAAGGATGGAAAGGAAGGAAGCAAGCCAGAGTGGGCAGGTCAATGAGCCAGTATGATACTGGGACCTAAAAGATTAATAATGCTCTTGAACTTAACGGTGAGGGAGTAGAGAACTAGGATAATAATTTATTGAGGTGTTAGAACTATAAAAATGATGAGAAGGCTGAGGAAATATCCTTTCAGTGAGAGACACAGGACTCACACAGACTAATAAAAGTGTTACTGCAGCATAACAAGTTGCCACATGTCAGTTGACCCACAGTCACCATCTGTGTATTCAGTTTTGGTTTGTGGCCAATGCAAAGCAATTCAAATTAGCTTTGCTCTCTTTAAAAAAAGAGAGTTGATCAGCTTGGTTTATCAAGAAACAAAACTGAGAAGTTATTTCACTATAGTATATGAGAAAGCTCACAGGGAGAAAAGTCGGAGTAGGGAACAGCTTCTTAACCTACTGGAAAAAATGTAATAAAAAGCAATAGTGGGAAGACACAGTAATCATGACAAGCCATTGTCACAAAACACTAACAGCAGCAGTGGATTCTCCAAACTGTTACATCTTTATATCAAGACTAGACGTGTTCAAGAAGGTTCACCCATGCACAAGTCCTCAGCTTCAGAAAAATCATAGAATCTTAGAATCATCAGGTTGGAAAAGACCTCTGAGATCATCGAGTCCACCCTTACCTAACAAAAGGAAAAAAAGGAAAGCTGAGTGAAATACGCAGTCTGTTAAGCAAAAAGGCCTGGCAGTTTCACTGGGATGGCAGATTTCTGAATCTATGAAGTTAAAACATCAGCAGATATCACTGCAAAACTTATCCTGATGTGTGCATATGGTCTATAGAATTTAAAGATTCGTTGTGTGATGCTACTGTCTTAATTGTATGTACACCAAGATGCAACCACTAGATACTACATTGATGTGCTGCAGATTTGGACTACACCTGATAGAAGAGCTGTTGTAAAAGGTAAAAATCTAGTTATGACTTGCCTTTCAGACCCCAAGTTTTTAATCCCCTTCAAAACCTCTAAATAAATAGGCAAATAAATATGTCACATCAGTGGCATAGCTTAAGAATGCTAGTTAGGGTAATAGTGTGGCAATACCTGCTCTAAAGGTATCACCATCACAAAATCAAAGATATAACATCATGTATTCTTAGTAAGAACGAATATTTATGTTCAGTCTGGTTACGAATACACTAATTGATTATGTCATATACAAATATAGACAAGAAGTTCAATGCATCAGCACTGGAACAATTTATACCTGCACAGACCCCATTAACTGAAACACACACAAGTCTCATGGAGGAGAGGGGTTTATAATACAAAACTATATGGAAACAAGTAAAAAGCAAAACAATGGTGGTGATTTTTATCAGAGAAAATAAAGAACAATTAGAAAGGAAAATCTGCTAGGAATTAGAATACGGAAAGAACACACAAATGGTCACCGCTCATTCATCTGCTTTGCTACAGCCAGTAAAATAAACCTGGTTGACAAGATTCATCATCTGTATTGATGGAGAACTTTGTATAACAATAATAAGGATTGCAAAGGGCAGTTACATCTGGGTAGGCCTGCAGATATTTACTTGGACATTGTACAAAGTGCAGCAAAAGGAGTACCTGCTTACTCATCTGAATGCCCTGGAGAGATTTAAATCACAGTAATAAAGAATCACTTATAGAAAGCCAGTAACTTTATCACCAGAGGGGAGTGAAAGAGCCACAGGAGAGACTCTGGGCCAAAACACAGACTTCCAAAGCTTTCTGCACTAACAGGCTGGAAGTCCTAAGGGCTTTGAAGCCAAGAGAAACCACTGTGGTGGATCACATCCCCGTATTCCCAATACAAGCAGGCACCATGCCTGCTAGGTGACACCTTGCCAATCTCATTTCTGCTGCGTCAGTCACAAACCCCACTGCTGGGCCCGAGTTTTGCACTTTCTGCCTCCATTAATCCTTGTGGTTTCATATTAAAGAACAAGGCGTCTCCTCCTCTGATTACGCATCCTCTTCGAGTACAGAAAAAGCTTTCTAAGAATGTAGATATAAATGTTACTTAACCTAGAAGTATTTTTACACAAAGCTCTTGGGAATGACTGCATTTCTCAACTTCAGCTCCTTTGAAATTAGGCAGTGAACGCTGGAGAAGAGAATGCTCAGGGGAAACCTCATAGTGGCCTTGCAGTACCTGAAGGGACCTACACAAAAGCCGGGGAGGGACTTTTTGAGATCACGTAGTTATAGGACTAGGGGGGATGGCTTTAAATTGGAAGGGGGAAGATTTAGATTAGACATTAGGAAGAAATTCACGACGAGGATGGTGAGGCACCAGTCAGAATCAGTCACCAGGTTGGAAAAGACCTCTTAGATCACTGAGTCCAACCATTCCTATAAATCACTAAACCATGTCCCTCAGCACCGTGTCTACCTGTTTTCTAAACACCTCCAGGGATGGTGACTCAACCACCTCCTGGGCAGCCTGTTCCAGTCCCCAATGACCTTTTTTGTGATTTTTTTTTTCTGATGTTCAGTCTGAACCTCCTCTGGTGGAGCTTGAGGTCATTCCCCCTCATCCTGTCCCCTGTCACTTGAGAAAAGAGCCCAGCTCCCTCCTCTCCACAACCTCCTTTCAGGTAGTTGTAGAGAGCAACAAGGTCTCCCCTCAGCCTCCTCTTCTCCAGGCTAAACAACCCCAGCTCTCTCAGCTGCTCCTTGTAAGACTTGTTCAGGTTGCCCAGAGAAGTGGCCGCTGGCCCATCCCTGGAGATGTCCAAGATCAGGATGGATGGTGCTTTAAGCAAGAGGGAGGTGTCCCTGCCCATGGCAGGGCAGTTGGAACTGGATGGATTTTGAGGTCCCTTCCAACCCAAACCATTTTATGATACCATAAAATAGATTGTGAGCTGCGAGGGGAGAGGCTGTCCCTGCCACCTTGGGAGGGGACAGCGCAGAGACCTGTCCTGTGGGCTCCCACCCATCCTTCCTTCCATCAGGTAGGCATCGCACCTCACCTTCCCCACCCGTGCGTTCTTATTGTTGTCATTAAACATGATTTTAATCGCTTGGTGGGGTTTGTCCTATATCCCCCAGCCAGGGCACTGGCCCCCAACAGCTGCCTGCTCCCCACTGGAGAAATGGAAGGAGGAAGCGAACAGGGGGGAAAGGGAGGAGGGTGCAGGGGGGAAAGGGAGGAGAAAAGGGAGAGGGGGGGAAGAGGGAGAAGGGTGCAGTGGGGGGAAAGGGAGAGGGGTGCGAGGTGGGGAAGGGAGCAGGAGGGCAAGCGCGGGGGCAGCTCCTGCTCGGTGTGTGCGGGGTAGAAAGCGAGCAGGTTGCGGGCGCAGCTCCCGCCCGGTGTGTGCGGGGGGGAAGGGAGCGGGGTGCGGGGCGCGGGGCGGGGGCAGCTCCCGCCGCCGCCGCGGGGCGTGTGCGCGGCTCCCGGTGCCGAGTGACGGCGCGGGGAGGAGGAGGAGGAGGAGGGGTGTGGGTGCGGGGAATTTCCTTGTGTGGCGGCGCAGGAACAACGCCGCTCCAGCCGGCGGGGCTTGCGAGGAGGGCGCTGCCGCCGCCGCCGGTTGCCGAGCGATGTGAGCGGAGCCTCCCCTCCCTCCCTCCCTCCCTTCCCCCGGCGCCTCCCGCTTCGCCCCCCTCCCCTCCTCCCCGCCCCGCCATGCCGGACCAGATCTCCGTGTCGGAATTCGTGTCCGAGACCAATGAGGATTACAAGTCGCCCACCGCCTCCAACTTCACCACGCGGATGGCCCAGTGCAGGAACACGGTGGCGGCCATCGAGGAGGTGAGCGGCGGGCGGGGGATGCGCCGCAGCCCCCTCCTCCCTCCGGCCTGGCCGCGGCAGCCGAGAACAAGGAGCTGCCTCCTGCCGCTCCCCGCCCGGCCCCGAGCAGCGCCCTCGCCCGCCGCCGCGGCCAAACGGGGCTCGACCGGCTGTGGAGGGGGAGAGGGGGGGCTGGGGGGGGCTGGGGTGAGGTGCTGCTGCCCCTCGGTACGCGCGGGTCTCCACCTCTGCCCGGCTCCGAGCTCGCCTTGCCCCGCTCGGAGCTCCGAGCTCGCCCTCCGCCTTCCCCTGCTCGGCTCGGAGCCCTCGGTGGGGCGGGGGCACCGGCCCTTGTGTTGCTTTCCCGGGGAGCTCCGAGGTTCCCCCCGCCTGCTGCCCTTTTCTGGAGGGGCACGGGAACTCTGCAGCCTCCTCGCTCTGCTCCTTCCCTCGCAGCGGCACCTGAGCCGCCTTGATCCCCTCTCCCCTCCTTCGAACCCCCCCGTCTCTCCTGGGCTCGGTCCCTGCCCGTGCAGGAGGCTGGAGCGTCCTCTCCCCCACCTGCCCTGCAAGGCTCGCTCCCTTTCCATGCAGGAGGCTGGAGCATCCTTTCTCCTTTCCCCCGTGTGTGTGGTTCCCCGGCACGGGTGGGATTTACCCTTCTTCTCCGGCACATGGAGATTTAAGCGCCCTCCCCCTCCTGGGACACAGCTTTCCAGGTAGCTTTTCCTCCTCTGGGACAGCCTGGGCTGCGGGTGCTTCGTGTGAGACACTTTTGTCTGGCCAGGAGGGCTGGTTGCTTTCATGTCTTTAAAGAGGCTCAAAAGATGCTGTTGAACCCGGTGGTAAGAGCTGCCAGCACTGTGAGAGAGAGGGTGAGGCTTCTCCCTCCTTTTTCAGATCGGAGGGAAATCTGGGACAGGTCTGAACACAGCGAGAGCACATTCCACATCCCAGTCATAGACACACAATGAAATGAGAAGCGTCTGTGTCTCTTGATTCCTCTGGCAGCTTCTCTGAAGTTACTTGTGTGCGTGTGTGTAATCTTCCTTGTGATGCAGAATTATTTGCTCCCTACCTGTTACATCAGTTCCTACGCTGTGTGCTCAGTTCATTTGTTCTGCAGTAAGCAGGTATTTTAAAAAGAACCTCTTCAGCAAAAAGAATCTCTGTCCCTTCTTGCAAAAGAACTGCCAGTAGCAATGGATTATTAGGTGAACAAAACCCAGGTTAGGTGTTTAAACACATTTTTCAAGATTTTCCTGTTTTACCAGTTCCCAAAACCACTAAAGCAAGGAGTCGAATTCAAAATAATCTGCACGGAAGGAGTTACTGTTTTGTTCCTCAGGTAATTTTCTTCCCTGCAAGCTTGCACTTAAATACCTTTAATTACACCCTATTAACCTGATCATCTTAAGATAAACAATTCTGTATCAAAGACAACCTTTTCTTAAAGAATATTTATAGCAGCAAATAGTTTTAGTTGTACAGTAGAGCTGCCTAATAATGGATTAACACCAAGTTGAAGTTAGTGTGTTAGGGTCAAAATTTTGCTATATTTAGAAGTTTTTATTGCAAGTCTCACAAAATTTGGTCTTTCCCTGGCCTTAATTTCTAAGGGCTGTGAAAATACCATGTAGTTTCTCAGGGACTTTTTCCTCACAAAAAAGTTCTTGGTTTTGATTTTCATGTCTGATGACACAAAATTCATATAAGATGACATGAAACTTAGAACATTAAGGTGTTACAAATGTTCAGCTCAATAAATTCCATCTTAAACGTTAGGAGAATTATACTCATTTAAGAATCGAAATATGGTGGATTCCTTATTTCATCTGTCAGCTTGGCATTTGGTTTTGTGTCATACCTCTGATACGCCACTGTGATTTTTAGAAGAAACTCTACCAGCATGTTAAATCCTTGTTGGTATCTCTGCATATTTTGGAAATTAGATATTGTCTGCTTGCTTGGGTGCAAAAATTATCTGTTATGATAGTGATGATAAAGAATGTGCCTAGTGTCTTAGAGATCTAAGTTTTCAAGGCGGGAGATGAGAGACTGCACTGGCTATGGTTGTTCTTAATGTTGTTCTTATTGATCTATCTAGCACTTTTAGCAAAATATCACCAGTCGCTGCCTGTTAGTACTGCTGTCCTAAAGTGTGTGTGGATATGACTACTGGTTTTTCCCTTCTTCTTTGTTTTATGAAGACCAATTTGTAATTTGTTTTTGTGGTTTCGAAACTGGAATAAGAAGGATATAGAGCTCTTGGAATGGGTCCAGAGAAGGGCTATAAGGATGATCTGAGGGCTGGAGCACCTCCTATATCAGGACAGGCTGAGAGTTGGGGTTGTTCAGCCTGGAGAAGAGAAGGCTCCAAGGAGACCTTATAGCAACTTTCCAGTACCTGAAGGGGCTAGAGGAAAGCTGGAGAGGGACTATTTACAAAGGCTTGTAGTGATATGACTAGGGGCAATGGGTATAAACTGGAGAGGGGCAGATTTAGACTAGACATAGGGAAGAATTTCCTCACTATGAGAGTGATGAGGCCCTGGCACAGGTTGTCCAGGGAAGCTCTGGCTGCCCCATCCCTGGAGGTGTTCAAGGTCAGGTTGGATGGGGCTTTGAGCAGCCTGATCCAGTGAGAGATGTCCCTGCCCGTGGCAGGGGTTGGAACTGGATGATCTTTAAGGTCCCTTCCAGCCCAAACGATGCTACGATTCTGTGATTCTATGACTTAGACATCTTTGGTTTGGAGATACTTCAGAGATACTTTAGCATGATGTGCCTGTTTTTTTCAGGTCAAATGCAATCCTTTGATACAAAGCTCACTACTAATTGTGTAATAGAGTAGTCAGTGATCAGCACCTTTTTTCTTTCTAAAAGGTTAGGCAAGAATTGGTTGGTTGGCTTGTTATGAACTGAGACTTAGTAAGTAAGAGTACATCTGAAAACGTACAGGTGATCCAAAGAGCTCATGCATTTCCAGTGCCACAAGTACTTGTGAAGGATCAAGTTCCAGTGCACACTGCCCTGTTGCAGTAGACAGTACAGTTTTGAAAACTAAGAAGGCTGCCTGGGTATGTGTATGATACAGGGAATGTGTTACTCAAAACGGTTAATAGGTAAGGTGAAACTGCTGACTGCTGGCTTTGTGTATGCACTGATTTTAACAAGTGTCCGTAAGAGCTGTTTTATTAGCTGAAGACTATTAAGTGTTTGTTTTCAAGGATGTTGTTTATGTGTATTAAATCAACAAATAGACTGGTAAATACTGACACTTTGAGGATGGCTCTTAAATGCTTTTCCAAGCAAATCTGGTTCTGGAATTGAATATGCAACTGCCTGCATGAAGCCAGCTTGAGTCTCCTAAGTCTCCTGTTCCCTCGGAAGCAGAGGGGGAGGCAGCACAGAATTACATGAGGTGGGAGCTAATGTGACTTGTGAGCCTGAGCTCAGCTCTGTGCAAACACAGATATGTGTTTCCTGGGAAATCTTTTGCATTTATCATTAATGCTGCTGGCTAACAGTTTTGTAATTCTGACTTAGTTAATTAGCGGGTATCTAATAGTGTCTTAAAAGTTTAGTTAATGAGGCCTTGCTTTCAGTGGTGGAGTTGAAAAGGAATGGAGTGATGGAGTTAAGTGAGGGAATCAATAAGGTGTCGGACAATTATATGTGTATAACTTAACAATTTAGTCTCTGTGGGCAACGGTGTTGCCTTAAATCAGTGTTTTCTGAACTTGGATTAACTGTTCCGTCACTTGCAGAACAGTGTTGATTTTTAGTATCAGCTGAAATTACTTGAGGGTTTGCTGGTTGATGTGATTATGTGCACTGGTTGCAGACCCCTGATCGCAGCCTTTGAGATCACCAGAAGCCCCTGCTTTGCTGTTCGGGAACTGGTGCCTGTTCAAACACTTGGAGAAAGGGAATCTGATCCTTTGCTCTCGGTAGTAGAAAAGGGATTAGGAAAGGCATGCTTGTGGGACACAACGTGATTTCAGAGGAGAAGGAATCATATAATTTCTGCATTGTTCTCAGATTAGGATGTTGCTTAGCAAAATGTTTGGAATCTTTAGCTCCTGCTAAAACAAAATTACAAGTGAGCAGCATATATCACAGGCCTTTACAGGTTACTGTTTAATCTTTGCATGCGTGATAGTGGCTAAGATTAAACAAGTTTTAATTGATAGAGCACAGAATGTAGTCACATGATTGGGGGAAGGGTTGTGTGAAATCAGTAATCCAGTCTGACAAGTGCAGTCGTTTTAGCTGACTGTTTCTATTAAAGATCCCAGGATCTAAAAATGTGTGGTTACCGATCTTAAGTTACGAATCCTTATATAGCTGATGTTAGTACTGCTGTTATTTAGAATATACACTTGCCTCTTTCATGACCTGTAAGTTAAATAAAATAGTCCCTAAACTATTGGAGCCTGCAAAGTGGTTCTAATAGCTGTGTGTTAAAGATTTTTTGAAATTATTTTATAGAGGGATTTAATGGCTAGAATCCAAATGTGCCACCTTTTTTAAAAAGGCATGAGTTAAGTTTTACAATAATGACCGGAACTGAAAGCTGTAAAAATCCTACATATTTATTTCTGTTCTGCCTGTTCATGGTGGTCCAGCACTTGCAGACTGAGAAAGAAGGGCAGGAGTCTGTTCTAGAGGTTACTGTGTAAACAGAGAGTAGCAGACGCTTCATGTGCTGGAGACTTTTCCATCTAAGTCAGGAGTTGAGGTGCAAAGTTCACCTTGGCTACTTAAACTTCACTGTGTGCAGAGATTTCCCTATAAAGAGAGGCGAATGGAAACGTTGAGAGAAGTTTAATAGGTTACTGGAACAGCCTCCCCAGCACAGTAGCACTTGTGACTGGAATAAATGTGTTGTAAGACGTAGACAGGACAAATGTATGGTGGAAAGATGCAGGATGAACAACCAAAGAAACAGTATAGCGGCACTGAATATCAGCTCAGTTCTTTGGATAGAGATAGGATTTGATTGTTTGGAGTGCAGTTAAAAGCCACTCTTCAGGAACTTCTGTAAAATCTGTTAAAGCCATAACTTGTAATTTCAGGTGTTTACTTTTCTTTGTTCTATAGGTCCTATTCTGTGATTATTGCACCTCAATGATTCTATTGGCTTACAGTTTAAAAGTAGTGGGTTTGGGTGTTCTGGTTGTTTGGTTTTGTTTTTTGTAATTTCCACTCCTAGGAATGCAGTGTCAGTTTGGTATCAAATCCTTTTCTTCTTCACTGTCATTTTATGGCAGAAGTTTTTATATCAGCAGAGTTTTTGTATCAGAAACAACTTCTTGCCACCTGAGGTAATCCCACAGTTTTCAGCTGCCTTGGATAGATGTAAGGGATCAATGTTAATTCAATTTAATTCCCTCTTGTACGTTAAATTCTGTAATTCTCTCTGGTCCATTTTGGTTCTGCAAAGCTAACACGGGTGAGAGGTAATAACGGCTTCATAGGGTGGGTGAATGTGAGACTGGGTATGTGCGTACACATGGGTGTTTTTAAACTTCATACTTACCTATCATGCATCTTTTGCTTGTTACTTCTTTGGGAGTGGAGTTATAACTTCCCATACTGTGTGATTTTGATTCACTTTTGAAAGCTGTGTGGAGAAGATGTTTTTGTATACTTTGAGAAGCAGTAGGAATTGTCATATATGGTGGTGCATTTGGGGAAATTGACTACTACTATTTGTATATTTATTTTTAATAAAATATATATTTGTGCATACTGTAACGTGCTCTTTGGTAGAACATATTTGCACACTTTTGTTACCTCATTACCTAAATACAGTTCCAGAAATAGATGTTTTGTAAAACTTTTTTTGAGTTCCACTTCTGCTTCCTTTCTGGAATCCTGATTCTCTGTCATCAGCATCCAGAGAGGTTTCTGGAAAACTAATTATGACACAAATGGCACTATGATTTCAAAAGGACTGTGGGAATTCTTTTCTTTTTGAGAGGAGTATAGTGGATGGAAGTTGCAGAAATATGGGAGCTAAACTGTAGGTCTTCAGGTGGAGCATTCTGTGTAATTTAAAATACAGAATTTAAACCTTAAACAGACAATGTGCAGTTGCTTAAAACAGATTCAAGCCATACAAGTGGATTACTGTGCACCTTAACTTGCAGCATCCAACGCATCTGCTACCTATTACCAAATGCCCCCACTTCCTATACGAGGATAGATGGAAAGTATATACATTTCTCTAGTATTTTACTAACTGTGGCTTTTGTTTTTTCATTTTTCCCTAGTGCAGCTGCAGAACCATCTTATCTGGATTTAGAGTACTTCCTGCTGATGCCTAAAGAGAGTAGAGGTGGAAAGTGGCTAATTGAGATTAAGTTGAACCCATCTTCCTATTCTCAATTTCATGTTGTTCTCTGTACTATAATGTACCGCAGTGCTAGATAAAGGTGAGAACTTTGTTCTGGAAGGCATTACAAAGCACCCAGGACAAAAGCCTAATCCCTGCTTGCTCCAGAGTGCTTACAGTTGACATATCAAGTAGAGATAGCTGGTTAGTACAGGTGGAAGAATCCGTGAAAACTTGGCGCACCTGGCTAATGTGCAGTGCTTGTCACTGAACTGCTGTGAAATGGTTTCTTTTTATTTGTATGCATTCTAGTAGTGGTTCTTAACCATTTTAGTTCAACTCTTAAATGTCTTTTTTTTTCAATATAGTTTTCATCTTCCACATGTGTGTGTAAATGTATTTATATTACTCACAACCATTCCCTATCTAAACTCCTGCATCCCAGCTTCTGAGCCTCACTCTTACCAGTGCTCATGCTCTGTGTGCCCTACTTCCCCAGAAACAACCTTTGCACCTGAAACTCCAGAAAGGTTGATCCTAGCCCTGTTCAGGTTTGCTGTTCCCTCTGTGTAAAGCATCAAGCTTCTTTATACTTTCTCAAGTTTTACAGTCTCTTCCTCTCTTAATATAATAAGGTAATGCAAGTAAGCAAAGCAATAAACAAAACTAGGAGCTTAAGGCACCGAGTTTGTTGGAACTGGTTAGCTTATTTTCCAGGATTCTGAAAGAACTAGGATGGTAACTAGCAAATACTCCTGATAAATCCTCTAAAGACCAGGATGATATCCGATTTAAGCACAGGGAGTTAAAAAAAGCAAGGATGGAGAGAAGAGGAGAAGTATTTATAGCAAGTAAAAGTGATTGCAGTGGATGCAGAAATCTAGACCATGACTGTTAAGTTGAGGAGGAGATGTTCTTACTCGGAGATTGCAAATATCCCTGGATGAGTGGCAGTCTAGCATAAATGCTTGAAAAATACTGTAAACAAGTAGAGCAACTGCTATTCTAATATAAGAAGGCAGTACTTTCACATTTGCTTTCGTTTTTTAAGTTGTAGCATAGTCAGATGTACAAGAACCTCACATCAGGAAAAATGGTGTGGCTCCTTATTTACTCTTGCATTGATGCTGGTAATTTCTTATAGAAAAAATGTAATTGCTGAGAATCATAGTAGTAAAACTGTAGAGGGTGATTACGCTCTGGTTTCTTGTAAAGTTAAAAAAATCTCTGCTTTGGTTGGACTCAGTGATCCAGTGGGTCTCTTCCAACCTGGTTACTCTACGATTCTATGATTTTAACTGAGACAGATTCCTCCCACCCCCTTAAACCTAAACCCAGATGGGAAATATAAATAAAGTTATAGAGCAAACAGAAATTTGGTGTTCATAACTATTGATTTTATTGCTGGGTGGTGGTAGGATTGTTCCTCTTCCTAGCCTTTTCCTTACACAGTTTCATCTTACAAAAGCTTGACCTTGGTACTGTATACAAAATGCTTAGTGTATGTAGTTGCTCTTGGTGGGGACGGAGACATAAAGTGGAAGAGTTTTGGTATTCGATATGAGATTTAGTGTAATTGACTGCCAGCTTCTTTTATTTGGATTAAATCCAAACTTCTTCCATGAAGTTTATGTCAGTATAGAGATTAAGTGAGTAAGTAAATCTGGCTAGAAAACAAAAAAAAATGGGAACACCGGGAAAAGTAAGACTCTGACAGCTGAAATGTCAAAGAGGTAACGTGAGGATCAGTCAGCAGCAAAAAGCAAGGAAATGGTATCTGAATTTAGGGCAAACTTGGAGTAAAGAGAGTAATCCAGAGGCAGAAGTACTGTGACGGCATGTGAATATTGGAGGGTCAGTAATTGGCACAGAAACAGAGTCATTAAGGAGGGGATAAGGAAATGCATCAAAAATCTAAGGAAGTTCAGAGGAATCAGAATTGACGGGAACTGCAAAGGAAGGGGGAGTGCGGCAGGGCTTATGCAGGAAGTAGGATGGAAACGCCAGGCAGAGAATGTGGAGAGAGGGCTAACGTGAAAACAATCCGTATAGTATGGAGGCAGGCAGGGATAAAGGGAAGGGATAATGGTAGAGGAAAGTTGATGATGGTGACAGCGTAACTACATCCAACCCTATAGTTTTGGAGAGTGGAAGAAGGGTTCTGCATGTTGTCTCTCCAGAAATTGAGACACAGAATGAAGTATTATGCAGACTTTATTAGCTGTTGTATATATCCATTTCATTTGGAAAGAGAAAATGATTTAACTTAAGAGGGAGAATTAATTGATGGAGGAACGGAGCGCTGTAAGTGAATAGCTTTTTTTTCTTGTGGGCAAGACTGCCTTGGAGGAAATGAGCTTGCATAGTGTGATTCAGTACTTTCATCTAGAGCAGTAGGCTTTGTTTTCAAGTGAGTAGGTGTTGGACAGAATTTGAAATATTTGCCTCTATGTATATGTGAACTCTCTTTCACAAAAATATTTACTATGAAAGTGACATGTTGTGCAGTGAAGTGAATTTCTTTGGAGTACAGTCTTTAAGAGGTGGCTGTAAAAGTTAAAGAACCTATGGTATAAATTCTAGCATCTGACTTGTTAAACCAAGAAGAAATAGGGAATTGAGGGGGAAGGCTGAATCACTGCTCCTCATTGTCGTGGAGCAGTATGGTATGGAGAACCATCTGCTGTTTGTGGACCCCTTAGCTATCCCTGATTAAAGATCAGATTATCAATGTCATTCTGGTCTGAAATCTATAATTCTGTCTAGGCATTATGCTAAGTATGCGTGTAGATACATCAAAACAGCTGAAGTGATTAGAGCTCAGCAAATTACTTTTACATTCCTGAAAGCTTTGTTCTACATTTAGAAGTCATATGGGGAGAAAAGTGAAGCGACGCAAACATTCATACGGATTATTTTCTCATGTTTTATGGGTTCTGTTCTTTTTTAATGAAAGATTTCTTTCCTAGGATGTGCAATTTCAAGGAAATCTAGACTGTATTCTAGCGAAGTCAACTTAGAAACAAATGCATTTACTAAGCATTTTAAGCCCCTTCAATCAAACAGGATTACTGCTTGGCTGTAGCGATAGGAGTGGAAATTTCCTTAGCACATGCAAACACAGAGCCCTTGCTCTGTTGTCGCATGCAAAACATGCAGTGCTGGAGTCTTGTAAAGCACATGTTTTTAATCATTTGTTTGTTTTCCAGAACTGTAGGTGTATGTTGCACAACAACAGAAAAAACACCAGCAGAGCCCTCCTACACTTTGAGCTCCATGTAGTCTAGATGCTAGCTGCGCTGAAGAAGCAATGAAGTAGTAAATCTTTTGTAAGCTCCTTTTTGTTTGCTTTCATTCATTCTTTTGCTTTGTTCATTCTCTTCATTTGCTGAGCTGCTCTGGCTATAGATGACAAGCTTTCCCTGTAAGTATTTTCAGTCAGTCCTCTCTGTGCTGGGGATGGTAGTGTTTGTCGCTGCCTTCCCTGTCTCCCAAGCCATGGGGGTGTCATGTTGGTACAAGATGACATGGTGGTTGGTTACATATAGATTCACTTTCAGTCAGTTGCTGGTAGGCCTGGACCTGCTTATCTGTTCAGTTTTACTTGCAGAAGTTCGGTATTTCATCTTGGGGAGCAGCTGTGTATGAATTTACCTTCCTAATGCTCAGTGCTTCAGGGAGGTACTGTTTACTCCATTTCATAGATATCTTCTATGTACGTGAGCTCCCTAATTATTTTGGCAAAAGTCACCTTTTACTTTTACATCAAATGTGATGTAAATAGATGTTCTATATCTGCTGCTTGATAAAGTAATAATTGTGTAACTTAAGATTCACTTGCGCTTTTAGGAAGCTGTGCTTAGTGACAAAGTGCCTGAACCGTTAATTTTAGATTTATTTAAAGCTGTTAACGTTCCAGCAGAATTTATGATCATTGTTTTCAAGCCTGTAGTAGTGTCTCGAGATTTCTGTAGTTGAGTGACTAAAACGAATGACAGTATATGACAGTCTGGATGCGATCTTTCATTTAAAAACAAATTCCCAAATGGAAATTCGTAGACTATTATGTTTATGCATTTGTACAACAGGAACTCAAGCTCTTTGCTGAAAGCATGAGAAAGCATCAATGAAATTAAATCAGTGCAATTTCTTTTTGCCATTTAGCCAAAAGAGGAAAATACCGATGTTTTAAAAGTTTGATTGCCACAAGTTGGCTAATCTCAGGTTTGCATTAGCTGCTGTTAATTATGCTATCAAGCAGTTAACTTTTTAATGGGTAAAAAAAATGTATTAATACTGCAAGACCATGCAGAGATTTTCAAAGCTGGTATGCTGAATTATAGAGAGGTTGGAGTGAAAAAACATAGGTTGAAGTCTGGAAGCCACTATGGAACAGAAATAACTTTGCAGTGTTTCAAGAGAAAATGAGTTTTATCATTTGATGCTGGGCTTTCATGAGAACTGGGAAACGAAGCTGAAAAGTTCACTATACAAAATGTATGAAATGGTACAAGGAAAAACATCTCTGAAGAAAACTAAGCTGTACTTATTAATATACCACTGGTATTATAGGTAGATGCCTTTCATGAATTTCCAGCCTAATAATAGGGAGGCAATTTCTGATGTATTGCTTTGCCTCTGCTTACCCAAATTTTGACAGCTAGTTTAGTGTTTCTCTAGGAATACTTGGTACATTTGGGGTGATTTGTCGTAGAATCATAGAACAACCAGGTTGGAAGAGAACCGCCTGATCATCGAGTCTAACCATTCCTATCAAACACTAAACCATGTCCCTTAGCACCTTGTCCACCCATGCCTTAAACACCTCNTGTCTTCTCTCCTGGAATTCCCTCTAGTTGCCTGCTGTGCTTTGTTGTGAGAGTATGATGTCCTAAAATTTCCAGGTGTATCCTGAACTAGATGGAGTTTGAATGCCTTTTACTCTTGTGCAGAATGGCCACTTCAAATATGCGTCTCTGTTTGTAATACAGATCTTATTATTTATTACTGTGACGCTCTTAGAGGCCTGTTAAGACTGAGATTTGATTGTGCTGTCTTCACTTTTCTTTTCTTGATTAATTTCTGATCCCTACTATTATTGGATAAATAAAGAAGATAAATAAAAAGTGGAAGGAGTGCTGTATGGGGAGGGTTAGGTCATTTTATGGCATCCACCTGATACGTGCATGCACCACGAAGGTTTTCATTTTTAGGGTAGAGTAAGTGCATCATATGTAGGGAAAACTTACTGTTCAGTTTTTCATCATTTTATAGAATGCAACTGGGATTATAGAATCGATCATAGAATAACCAGGTTGGAAGAGACCCACCGAATCATCGAGTCCAACCATTCCTAAATGTCAGCCTGATTCAAGGAGAGGGTTTCAAGACTACTGAAATCAAATTAGGCTTGGAACTTTGGAGTGTCTGAAAGGTGTTTCATTTGTTGATTACACCCATAAGTAGCTACAAATTCTATTCAAAGAGCTTGTCATATGCAGAATAAAAGGGCATTATGTTCTGCAAAGATTAATTCTTGTTGGCTCTACTGAATTGAGAAATCTGCAAAAGGAAAATCCTATCAGCCTAGCTCATTGTCAGTGGTGTTGAGTGATATACACGGTGAAGATCAGCCTCTTCCAACAGCTGGGCTCTGAGCCATGAAGGGCTGTGATGGCTGCTGACAGCAAACAGAAATGCAAAACCATGAAGCTCGAGCAAAGTCTCTTGCAGACTGAGGAGCAGAGGATTTTGACATAGGTAAAGGGATGGTAAGTTTTACCTGGCTGTTCAAGGCAGTTGTCACAGAACTTTATCTTGTTATCTATGTTACTTTGTTTTACGTAAAGGTATATCTTAGGGTTCTGAAGCATGTAATGCAAGATACTTGGACATGGATATCAAGAGCTGGCTAGTCTAAGTGGAAAATTAAAGAACAATTAAATAATTAATAAGGGAGTTTTCTTTACACACTATTTATTTTAAAATGAGCCACAGTAAAAAGTAAGTGGATCAAGTCTGTTGCATTGTTTGAGATCTGTATTTAAACTCCAGTGATCTTGCTTTTGAAAGCAGGCAGCTGCAGTGTTGGTGGTGGAATTAGGGACAGAGAAGGAAAACATAATTCTCAGTCTAAAAATCGGTTAATGCAGGAGATGGATGTGTTCTGGAGATTTAATTGGCAGAAGAGGCCTCCATTCTTTTGTCTCAGGCAGAGGTTTTATCATGCAAAAATGCTTGGTAAATGCTTACTTCTTTACTTTCATTACTTAAGCCCCCTGCTTAAGTATCTGTTGCATTTCCAAGTTTATGTAGGGAGGGAAGCATGTGGAAATGGGGTGATGAATACACAGCTACAGCACCTTTATTGTTCAGTGCGCAGCAGTATCATGTAGTGACTTGTATTAATGATGCAACATTTTGTGGGCTGTGAATCTCTGATCTGGGGTTTCTCTTTACTGATAGAAGAGATTTGTTAGAGAATTCTGATTCTCAGGCATCACTTCTTTGTTTCACTGAAAACTACAGTTGTTGTTCAAAGTCACCGTGCTCTAGTGTGGTTTTGTATGCAAGTTACACCAGTGTCAGATTTTCCCATCAACAGAATTGCATTTTACATGCGGGTCTTCATTTCCTAAAGCAGTGGTATTGCCTCTTTCCACCATGCATACCCTTAGCTGTACACGCAATGGTTTAGAGCTGAAACGTTTACTATGTTTTCCTGCCAGATAGACCTGCGCTCGTTCCACCAGATTGCCTTGGCATTGGGCCCACGAGAACCACAAACCCAGGTGCTGGAGGAATAATGCTTTTGCGGAAAGGGACTTCACAGAGATAGTTGTGCTATAAACCCTGTCCTTTTTATTGCATGTCTGTCTCCGTACCTTCACAGTCTCTTAAGAAACTTAAGACATGTCTCGCGCCTAAGAGGCTGTTTATATAAATTAACTGTCATAGCTACTGCAGAATGAAATGTTCTGGAATGTTTCTTTGCATGCACACCCCAAATAGTAATTACTTAAAGGGTTTAAAATGGTAATTTCTAGGATATGTTGAGAGGCTCAAATGTCTTGCCCCAGACTATACCTGTGAGGGTTTTTTCCACCCTTTGTATCGGTTCCTCTCTGTATGTGCCAGGTGATCAGTGGAAGGAAACTGGAGAGGATTTAGACAAGAAACTAATATGTGGAGGGAGGAAATGACCTAACAGTGGGAGAACGGAAAAAGGATTTTGAGAGGGATAACATAATTTAGGTAGTTTTTTACCTCCTTCTGTAACAGCAAAGTGGATTTGAGACCAGCGGTGTAGGCACTGTTTCTGACAGAAAAACAAACTGAGATAGAATGTCTGTGTTTCTCTCTGATCTTTTGAGTCAGAGAGGATTAATTACAGCAAGTATCAGATGGCCTGTAAAGATATACCAGAAAAGCCAAACGATTGTGCTTGCTGGGTATGAATATTCAAAACTTACTTTTGTTACTTTTCAAATAAGACCAGTCCAGTAAGGCACAAGAGCTGATTCCTACTTTGCTGTATCTGCAGTAATTATTTGATTACTTCTCTTTTCCTTACCAACTGACCCAAGTTTCTTCCTGCATCCTTTTGTTTTTGGGAAGGATGTTCCTATTTGTGTTCAGCATCTGCAGCAGCCTCTGGCATTGTTACTTGTTCTGAAATACTGGAATGGGTGAAGTACAGAAGGACTTGTGGCTATTGAGTAGCCCAATATTTTAATGTAAATTGCTAAAGTTGAGTGTGAAATGAGTATTTGGTTTAAAAATATAATGGTTGAACCAATGGTTTATATTGGATCTGAAGTGAGCATGTTAATATTTTATTTGTATCTTTGTCTTAGATCTGCAGTATGGGTTCCTGTCTCCAAGAGTATTATTCAAATGGCGTGAGGATTTAATTCTCAAAATTCTGTTAACTGCTTTAGCAGTACTTTCAAGCATAATTTTTATTATTGTTATTTCAGTGGACTCCTGTTTCTTAAAAAAAAAAAAAAAAAAAAAAAATGGAAGAAAAGATTACCTTGCGTCTTTTCACAAATTCAGGTTCAGTTCTGTGAAGCATTTCAGTAAACCCCCATCCAAATAACCAAAAAAGTGAAATAGTTAATTGTAGCTTTTCTGAAATGGAGCTGCTATGGTTAAGAAGAAATGAATGTGTTAGCAAATTTGAACTGTTTTAAATAAAAAATAGTGCAAAGATGATGGTCATCCCCTTCCTCCCTCACTATTTCCCACAGCAGGGCAGTCGTGCAGTCGGGAACGCATTCACTCTGAGGTGCCAGAAGTCGAGTTCAGTGTTTTTCTTTTCTTTGTCTGGAGTTAGAAAACTTTGGCTTCTTGTTGGGCTAGGTAGTGTTTCTGGTTGAGATTCTCAGTCTGTTCTTTTTAAACCGATTGCTGGAAACTGGGAGGTTATCCCGAGGAAGGATGTGTACGTGCTTTTCATTGCTTGCTGCCCTAAACATCTGCTGTTGGCCGCTACTGATAGAGGATATCAGCTTAAATGGAGTGTTGATGTGACCCGGTAGGGCTACTTTTCTCTTCCTCTACAGATAAATAGTTATTTTCTGGGCCACAAAGAAACAAGGCACTGCTGTAAGGATGCGCATAAGATAAAGACCCAGACCTCTGCTGTAAGTTTAGCACAAAGATGTTTAATAAACATCTAACCACTAGAATCTAGGGACTCTCCGTTTGTGCTGCTACTGCCCTGATTTTCCTCACATGCTTTGGTTGTGTAAAATATGTAAAAATAATCTTTGGGATCTTCAGTTACTCAGTTTCTTCTTTCCTGCTTTGTATTCCTCCCTCATTAAATATAATAAAAATACAAGAGTTTTTTTCCCCCCCACTCCATTGAAAAGAGCAAATAGTACATGATTTTTTTTTTTTGAGCCAGCCTAGACTATATTAAATATGTTTCTTAATTTGGTCCACTACCCCTTCCAGAAGACAGACACAGATTTTAGAAAATGTAGGGTTTTTGGATTGATGCTACTTTCAAGGTTCTTTCTTGGGAAGCAAGAATGAAATGTTTGAACATTGTATTTCCCATTTGGCTTAGATCTTTCTAGGCAATGTGAAACAGACTTGAACAGCTTTAATGTAGTAGTAGTAGTAATAATAATAATGAATGTATTATTGTATAAATATACAAACATATAATTGTAAATATATAAACAATGATATATAAATAAAAATTATTATTGTTATTATTATTATTTTTTTAGAAGTGTCAGGGCAGATTGTGGGATACCAAGCAGAATGTAGAATAACATTTCAGGAAACTTCAGTAGCCTGAGACTGATTTCTTCCTGGTAAGATAGGCTTGGTTCTGATTAGTTTTGAAGCAGTTAAAATGGAAATTGGACTTTGGCAAATGAAACTAGACCTTGTTCCTACATGAGGAAAAACGCTTTGCTCCCAAGTCCTCTCTGTAGTGCTCATTTTAAAAGCTGTGTTTTCTTCTGTTTCTTTTGGTATGCTTGGCCCCCTTTGTAGTACTCTGATTACAGACGTATTTGTAGTTCAATTCTCATTAGGCACATAGAACTTTAAAATATTGTGCATAATGAATTGAACTGCTGTTTCTGCGTTCTTTCCGGGCCTCAGAACTGTATTTACTTCATTATTGTAATTTTGACATTTTCAGCTTGTGGCACCTCAAGCACCCAGCACTTGTATTACTCAATACCTTGTGAAAAATACATTAGCAGTGTGTCCAAAGTGTGTTTGTGATGGGTGACAAAATGTTAGCTTTAGATTGCTTGGAAAAACCTAACATGAATTACGATGTTAAAAAAAAAAAATCACCTATTGCAAATAAGTTTAAGTTTGGGGGTTTAGTGTTTATTATCATGTGTGGTAGCTACAGAGAGAGAAACTAATGGAAGGTAAAGCAAGAAAAATGAAAAATTACATATTTTTCAAGCATAGCAAATAAACTTTGACATCCTTTGTACTCTTTTTTTTACTGCATAGCTGTAGGTTGTAAGGTAAAAACAGTTTTCAAAGTAAACCGTATCGCTGTGCCATTTTAAGAGACATTAGTGATGCATTTTGAAGAATACTGATAAGCGCACCAGGCTTGGTAATAAATTTCCCAACATTCATGTATTTTAATCCAATATTGCCATTTATTTAGCAGCCTTGAAATTCATGTTGAGAGAACAAGATCAATACCAGCCTGATGATAGCATATTTGTTTTAGACTTGTCAAACAAGTAATCTCTATGATCTCTAGATGTGCTACAGCAACACCGTGTAGATCCCAGTGTAAAAAGTAATTTACCTTATGAATGGCTTCACAACATTAACATTAGAAGTCACATAAAAGGAAATGAACAGAAAACATAAATACTGCATTTGAAAAATATTGCGCTGACAAGGGCAGGCTCAAGAAGGTCACTTCAGTTTGTTTCAGTTCATGCTGCATGGCACCACTTCTACAATTATGTAGCTTCAGTTCTAATGTACTGGATAGAATTTATGTGTTTATGTGTTTCCCCCTCGCTCAAATATATATTTACTGTTTTTAACAAGAGGGAGGCGTGAGGACTGGTCAGTAGAAACTGAATGGTCCTAGGAAAATTATTTATATGGCCTCTTCGACTATGTTGTGCTGAAATAAATGGATGCCAAACCAAGCAGCTGTGCAAGAGCTTTTTTTGAGTCAAAACAAGAAACATTACACCAGAGGACAAAATGATCCCACCATGTGAATTACGTGGTCACTTTTCTTCTGGGTCGGAAGTTTACCAGGCCTTTTAATTGGGCAAAAAGAAATGCTGGAATACGCAGCATTAGAAGCCACTTTAAATTTCAGTGCTTCTGGTACTGTGCTGAAAGTGCACAGAGGAGCTGAATTGAGGAGGGCAGCGTTTTGGCATGTGCGTGCATCCGTGTAGTGTGTGTCTGTTCATGAAACGAATGCAGGATTAAAATTCGAAGTATAAGAAAGCTGCAGTTATATTTAAACTGATTTCTAAGTGCTAAGATTCGGACAAAGGAAAGGATGAGAAAATGCGAAGAGCAGTTCTAAAGACGAAGAACTGACATTTTCAAGTTTTATGCTGAAGCGACTCCTTTGGAACGTGAGTGGTGCATGAGCACCAATATCTTTCAATTAAACAAAGGCAAAGTCCCTCTCCCCATTTTTTGGTCTATAAGCAAGCCTAAAATACAGTGTTAAAGATGCAGAGCTTTTCAGTATTTTATCTGTCTGTAGGCATGCATAGCCACTCTTAAATGCATAATTATCAAAAGATTTCACGAAGGAAGGAAGGACTAGATGAAACCTATGGGAGCAAATCTAGTTTCTGACCACAATAAGAAACAACATAAACTTTCATACATTTATTCAGGTCCCTCTTACAATGGCTACATATCTGTTAGCCTTTATCTGCTCTTTGGAAAGCTTTCCAGCATTGTTTTTCCCAATTCTCACTTGCAGTTTGTTCAGGTACAGCTTTTACTCAGCTGTTCTTATGCTAACGTTATTGTTGAGTGTAAATATTTCTTGGTGTTTATCCATTTTTCCTTTTTATTACCACCTGTACGGAATTTAGGTAGGACCCTTTCGTTTAGGAGAGAGGAGGCTCCCTGCAGCCCGTCTGTCAGGGTAACTAAGCCAGCACGAAGTATGGGCTGTATTACCCAAGTGAAATTGTATTAATCATTAGTTGCCTAAATAATCACCCAGACACCTTTGCGTGGCTGGAGATTATTTCAGGAAGATAGCCTGTTCTCCCTACATTTTGTGCTTTCAGTTTTTTAAAAAATAATTTATTTATTTTAGAATTTTGTGCTCTTTAATTATTTATATTTGTGTAATGGGCACATTCCGATTCCCTCTAGCTATCTGCTTGAGCTAGCTGATATTAGGTTTGCTACAGCTTATTCTCAGTAATCTAATGACAAAAACAGAGCAGTACAAGGTGGACTTGTTATTCCATTCTTTGCTTTGTGTACTGGTGGATGAAAGCAACACCTATGTTGCCTCCTACTTTGTGTGCGTAATTTTTCCCTACGTGCTTACCAGAGTCAAAAATCCAGTGGTTTGGGGAGATGTGTAAGCTGTCGACTAACATTTTAGACCTACATTTCAAAGAGTATGTAGTATCCAATGACTTTGTTTTTGCTTTTTTGCCATGTCCTTGATAAAAGGAGATTTCCTATGTCTTATGTTTTTGTTTTTCATGGCTGTATCACTTTGGCACCCTGTTGTTATTCTGCAGTCATCTGGTAAGCCAAACCCCTTTACTCTATAGTTTTTTTCTGACTAATCTCCTAGATCATGTATACAATATATATTTGCTTTGGATACACAACTTCGCAGTCTTCACTGTTGAATTTTGTCCTGTTTTTATTCATCACATCAATGAATCGAATCAACAATAAAACACTTGTATTTTTCCAAGAATGAGACAGATTATTTTTGCGACAGTTTGTTCATTTTGCTAATTAGAAAATTTTTTTAGGTTTTATGTGCAAATGCACAGAATAATAGTTGTCACGGATTGCTTCAGTTCCTCATTTTTTGTTGTTGTTTTTATTTCCTTTTTAACTTGGAGAGGGAGAAATAACAAGTTCAATCCATGTTGTCTTGATACAAAGGGAGGATACTTTGCTGCTGGGATCGTTTTCCTCTGTTTTTCATGGCTTTGGAGTGGATCATCTACCTGAACAGAAGCTGAGCTGAGTCCTCAGCTAGCAAAGTCGGTGTTAGCCAAGGTGACATTCAGCCTGCTTCAGTCATATTGGTCCCCTGGATGTTTTGGGGAACTCTGTCTACTGTCACCATAAAAGCATGGTTAGCAGTTTCCAGACAAAGTGAACTTACAAAACCCATGGTCGATGAATATGTGCAAAAATGTTGGGGCTACTGTAATGCTAAGTGATTAAAAAAAGTGTAGCTGTTGAATTCTTGTTCAGAAATGTCCCTGGAGGGTTCTTCAGCAGGAGCACCTGGGTATGTTGGTCCTCCTACTCATTCCTGTTTTTCCCATTGTATTTTTCCGTTGGATTGTGCTTTATCAAGGGGCTGACTGATAGCCAGAGCTGGAAAGTTGACGCAACTGAAAAATAACTTCCCCCACCTCCCTTACATTATTTTTAATCGCGGATCTCTTGTCTCCTGTGGTTTACAAAATCTCCCCACAAGCACTTGCACTGGCACAGCTGAAAAGACAAGCAGAGGAAGAAGGGAGGAGCTAAGGAAGCCTGACCTGGCTGTTCCATGTGTTTCACCACATTAGGGCTTTTGGTTTTGCTTGTTCAGTTGCCCTCAACGCTGTCTGTGTTTTTTTGGTTTTGTTTTGGTTTCTCTTCCTGTCATCCTTGTTTTGTGTTTTTATATGGACTGACTGGCTGAGGTAGCTGGATGCTTGAATTATTTGGTTGATGAGAATGGGAGAAAATTCAGCAATGAAGACTGCAAAGTTGTGTATCCAAGGGAAAAGTATAAATATGAACTAGGAGATTAGTCAGAAAAAAACCTACAGAGCATAAAGAGTTTTGGCTTACCAGATGACTGCAGAATAACAACAGGGTGCCAAAGTGATACAGCTGTGAAAAACAAACGCATGAAGACAGAAAATCTCCTTCCACCAAGGGCATGGGAAACAAGCAACAACAAAGTCATTGGATAATACATACGCTTTGAAATGTAATTTAAATGGTGCGTTAGGGGCATTACCTGTCATTTCTGTGGAACCCTGGCTGTTCTGTGCCTTACAGGTTTGCTCTTCTACTCCCTAATACCAGTGAAAGTGGGAGCTGGTTGAGAGAAGCTGTAAACCAAAATGATGACTTTGGTTGAGGAAGAGGACTTGAAGGTTTTACCTTACTCAGAGTCTGTGCTTTCTGTCTGAGGGAGTTATGGGTCTATCTGGATCCCTGAGCATGGCAGTACAAGTGGTTCATAATTCATCCGATGTGTTTATCCTTCCAACACTTCCCTTAAAGTTGTCCTGGCTTCTTTTTCTTCTCTCCCCCAAGCTAAGGTGCAGAGATGAAGTAATTCATCAGCTGCGTGCACAAATCTGAGACTTAGCTGGGAACTGCATCTGTAACTTTTAAGTCTCTGGCTGTCAGCATTTTCTTTGGGCTGTTATTTGCAATGCTTGTAGCTGGAGACATTCCTTTTGCTTTGTCTCCGAGAAGGTAATTGCCCTTTGATGCAGTTGTTGATGAAATTATCATTCCTCTGTTGTCAGCTGATCTGATGGTGCTTTTCTGAGGTTATTTTTAGAAATCATCAAATATAGAATGAGGTACTTTACTTTGTGTACTCCCATCCAGACAGGTGACTAATCTAACCTTTGAGATTGCACTATATACAGGTTTGTTGTAGTTGAAGCAATTCAGATTGCTGACAGGGGTGAATAGAGCTGCGATTTTCATGGGCTTTCTTAGGTGTTTTTTGCTCTTCCTCTGTACTTCAGAATTCCTGGTGAAAACTC